>JBAMBJ010003085.1:0-286890 GCA_037043495.1 Drosophila recens | reverse complement strand
TGAATTGCCAATGTTTTTTGACAATTGTACGCGGATACTATTTACCAAGAATCAGTACAACTTGGGTTTCGACAACAACGTTTTTATTTTGGCAAGATTTGGTTAATAATATGCGGCTGTGGCTTTTTACAATTAGCTTCGCCAGATCAACAACGAGAAGATATGTACAATGCAAAAAACGCGGGAAAAAATGCTAGTGTATATGTATGCGTATGTGTATGCAATGCAATGCAACTGGAACCAGTACACGACAAGCCTGCTCATCTAGTTCATACTGTCCCGATAGTTATATCGATAGAAACGGATTAGGCTGCTGCTGACTCCGACATACTCCCCCCGTTGGAAGCCTGTCTTTCAACAGAGTCCTTTAGAGGCAACAAGCACAGCTTGTTCACTGCTCTTCTGATGACACCAGATGCTGTATTCAGATCAGCCACACGGGCGACTCCATCCTTGCCAGGGACCAGATGCAATACCCTGCCAAGCGGCCAGCGCATGGGAGGCAGGTTTTCGTCCTTCACCAGTACCATGTCATTAACGCACAACGATTGCGTTGGAGAGCGCCATTTAGATCGCTGCTGCAGAAGAGTCAAGTATTCTTCACGCCACCGTGCCCAGAACATCTGTTGCAACTGCGACACACGCTGCCATCCATCTAGTCGGTTGTAGTTCAGCTTGGTCAGATCAGGCTCGATGATACAACTTGGGGGACCACCGAACAGCAAATGCGCAGGAGTCAGGACGTCTAGATCTGCTGGGTTCTCTGAAAGTGCAAGTAATGGGCGAGAATTAACAACTGCACAGATTTGGCAGACGAGGGTGCGCAGTTCATCAAAGTGCAACACCGAGCGGCAAACAGAGCGATAAAAATGGTGCTTGGCCAACTTCACAGCCGCCTCCCATAATCCACCAAAGTGCGGAGAGCGAGGAGGAATGAACTTCCAATCGATGTCATCGGCGAGGCAAAACTGCTGCACAGCTTTCAGGTGGGAGTCGCTTAGCATCAACGTTTTAAGCTCCAGCAACTCGTTCTTGGCCCCAACAAAATTCGTTGCATTGTCGGACCACATCTGACTTGGCTTCCCGCGAGTAGCAATGAAACGTTTTAACGCGCTCAGAAACGCCGCCGTCGATAGATCCTTAACCAGCTCCAGGTGCACTGCCTTGCTTGTGAAGCAGATAAATACGCTGACATAGCATTTCAGGGGCGCTCGCGTTCGAACCTCCGACTTATAGAAAAATGGCCCACAATAGTCGACTCCAGTGACCGTAAACGCTCGAACCGCTTCCAGACGCTCTTTTGGAAGACTTGCCATCATTGGTTCCACAAAGCTTGGCCTCGCTCGGAAACACGTCACACATCCTCTTATAGCCTTGGTTACCGTTCTTAGTCCGCCAATTGGCCAATACTGAAGTCGAATCTTGGCCAGAAGTGCACGGGGTCCGGTGTGAAGATTCCTTTGATGAAACTGTACGATGAGTGCTTGTGTGATTGCATGACGCTGAGGCAGAATAATGGGATGCTGGCCATCATAATCCAAAGACGAATTGCAAAGCCGGCCACCAACACGAAGCAGTCCACACTCATCCAAGAAGGGAGCCAAAGCAGCGATGGAGCTTGACTTTCTCACATTCCCGTGAGACCGGATCTCTTTCATGTCGTCCCAAAGGTTCGTCATTTGCACAAGACGCAGAAGAATGCGAGTGCCATGATGAATATCCAAGACAGTTAATACAGGATTCCTTATTCGCTTGATGAATTTGTAGACATAGCCAAATGTGCGCTGCATGGATCCAAATGAATTTGTGTGCTTACATCCAAGAGTGAGGTCTGCATGTGGAGATGTCACGATGAGTGCGCTCTTCCTCAATTCAATTGTAGGCTTTTCGGGAATGCAGGGCGCAGGCCAGCTTGGACGATCATCCACAAGATATGGCGGGCCATGGAACCAGAGATCGGATTGTGCCAACACTTCTGGAAATGCGCCCCTAGAGAGGATGTCAGCTGGATTCCTATCGGTTGGGACATGATGCCATTGCATGCCGAGGGTCAACTCCTGTATTGCAGACACTCTGTTCGCAACGAAAACATTAAATTTGAAGGGCTCATCTCGAATCCAGGATAGAACCACTGACGAATCGCACCAGCAATAAAACTGGCTGCAGAAGATTCCGGTACGCTTGATCTCATACATCAGGCTTGCCAATAGCTTCGCTCCACAAAGTTCCAACTTCGGAACGGACAACGTCTTCAAAGGCGCAACTCGCGACTTGGAGCACAGGAGTCTACTTGTGACAGTCTGACCTCTGGTGACCACGTAGACGCAAGCTCCATAAGCCTCCAAACTGGCATCGCAAAATCCATGAATCTCCACCTCAGCATCTGCGATGAGCACTACTCTGGGAAACGAGACGTGTGGAATGCTCTGGAAACTACTGCATAACTCCTTCCATGCCGTGTCACGTGCTAGAGGCAAACTTTCATCCCAAGTCAGTTGATCCTTGCAGAGCTGCTGAAGAAAAATCTTTGCTTTAGTTATGACTGGGCCTAATAATCCAAGCGGGTCATAAAATCGGGCAACAATAGACAGAACTGAGCGTCTCGACGGCTTCACTCTAGAGTCTAATGCAGAAAAAGAAAATAAAAGCGTATCAACTGCTGGGTCCCATACAAGGCCAAGGGCTTTGGTGACATCGCTTCCATCATCGAACTTCAAAAACTGTTCTCTGTTTTCAGCAGCTACTCCATCAAGGACCTTCTCGTGACTCGAACACCATTTGCGAAGCTTGAACTGGCCACGGGCCAATATAGCGCACGTCTGATCCATCTTTTGCCTGGCTTCTGCCACTGAGTTCGCTCCGGAGATAAAATCGTCAACGTAGAACTCCTGTTGTAGGGCCTTTGAACCAACTGGATAAGCATCACGCTCATCAATGGCCAACTGGTGCATTGCGCGTACTGATTGAAATGATGCAGATTTGGTTCCATATGTCACCGTATCCAATTTGAATACCTTTATGCCCTCCTCAGGCGAATCTCTCCACAGGATGCATTGATAAAAGCTATCAGGCATGGCAACTCGAACACAGCGGTACATCTTACAAATGTCAGCTGTTAGCGCTACAGGATATGTGCGAAAGCGAACCAAAATATGAAGCAGCTTTGGCTGTATGATTGGGCCGGCCATCAACACGTCGTTAAGAGAGTATCCTGAATCGGTCGACGCAGAGCCATCAAACACCACACGCAACTTTGTTGTGGTGCTGTCCTCCTTCAAGACGCAATGGTGAGGAAGAAAATACTTGCAGCAATCTATGGACTCAGGAGCAACTTGCGACATGTGGTTCAGATCCAGAAACTCTTTGATGAAAGCTGAATACTGCTCCTTTAGATGCGCATGACGGCCCAATTTACGTTCAATGCTGAGGAAACGACGATATGCCTGGTCATAGGAGTCGCCTAGAAGCTCTGCACTGTGCTTCAAAGGCAACCGAACCATATATTCGCCAGACGGCAAACGAGAAAAGTTTTTTACAAAGTGCTGCTCGCATTCCAATTCTTCCTTGCTGGCCTTTACCATGGGCTCTTCCAAACTCTCAATTTCCCAAAAACGTCGAACCAAGTCATCCAACCTGAAGTCCAGCTGAGCAGCCTCGCTGATAAGAGCGCTGCCAGTAGACAACAACGAAGTGCTACGATGCTTCTCAAAACCTCCAGTCACGACCCAGCCAAGTCGCGTCTTTTGAAGCAGCGGCAATCCTGGCAACAGCATGATTTGCCCAACAGATAGCAGCTCATAGAAAAGGCTCGCTCCAATTAAAAGATCCACTCGCTGTGGCTTGTTGAACGCTGGATCAGCCAGTGTAATGTTGGAGGGAATCTTCCAATCCGACGTGTCGATTGCGAAGCTAGGCTGACTGTCGGTAATAGTTGGGGCCACAAGGGCGTCAAATGTGGCTGAATACTCTGACGTTGACGACTTCATCTGAATTTTTACAGCTGATCCGTCAGTGCAAACGTTCGTGTCTCCGAGACCCGTGACGACGGCCGAAGATCTGGTTTTCTTTAAATGCAGCCTCTGTGCGAAACGAGAAGTTACCATGTGCAGCTGGGAACCAGAGTCCAGTAACGCTCTGCACGGAACCAAAGAGCCAGCGCTATTTCTCACCATGACCACCGCGGTGGCCAAAAGCACGACACCAGACTGAAGACCTTGGGCAGCAAGAGAGGTAGCAGAGTGAGCTGTAGTCGACGAGGGAATACTGGCGGCAGACGATGCGCTTGCTGGTCCTAATGCCTGAGAATCAGAAGAGGTAGCAAAATGCAACAGGCTGTGATGCTTTCCTCCACAGGTGCGACAATGACTGCTGCTACATGAACGAGTTTGATGCCCTTTCTTAAGGCAGTTGAAACATAAAGCCAGTTTTTTCACCTCCTTATGGCGCAGAGATGGAGACAAATTTGCAAATCTACTGCATGAATAGATTCCGTGGCCGCGCTCATCACAGAAACCACATCCACCTTGGCTAGTCTCGGCCACAAACGCCTTTCTTGGGTTAGCATTTTGGTTAGATTTGCCCATATGAGAATTTGCTGACGTCGAATACTGTACGCTGTCCAGCTTCTGGCATCGCCTTTCCAAAAACTCAAAGAACTCATCAGCTGTCGGCACCTTGTCCGAGGAGCAGGCGTCATCCCACTTCTTTTGGGTTTTCACGTCCAATTTCTGAAGGAGTGTTTGCACAATAAAACATCCTGAAATCTGATCCGAATTGCCCAATGTCTTTAACGCACGCATATGCGAGTTGACCTTGTCAGAGAATTGCCGAAGTTGTGCCGCAGACTCGTTGTCTACCCTCTTGAGCCCAAGAATCTCCTTTATGTGTGCCTGGAAAACAATACGTTTGTTACTAAAGCGTTTATTAAGAATATCGAGAGCCACACGATAATTGGCACCGATAAAATCTAACGATCTAACCGCATCCAACGCAGGGCCAGACAGACATGAGCGAAGATGCTGCAGCTTCTCAATGTTGGTCAATTCGGGATCCTTGTCGACGACAGACTCAAACATTGCGTAGAAATTGGCATATTCCGTATAGCCATCGGAGAATGTAGGCAGCTTGAGCTCGGGCAAACGCGATCTATTAGCCACTATCACGGTTTGATTAAGAGTGTCATCATAGCGCCCAAATGTCGAATGTGGCGGGGCATTTGACTGATGTTTTTGAATAATTACGCGCACACGAGCCTCGAGCTTAGCCATTAAATCGTCAAAGTCATCGCGCACCTTGCTGCCAATTTCGTCGAAGTCGAGTTCTTCTAACGAATTATGCGCGCCGTTAAAGGTAGATTTAGTTTGCTCAATACGTAATAAATGCACTTCTAGCTCGACAGGGTCTAGATCATTAAGCTTGTTTGTTGATAAATCACTTTCGAGATTTTTAGCGCGCTCAAACAATGCAGACACTTTGCGTTTGAAAAAGGTCACCCTGTCTGCAATTCGCGCATCATCAGCGTCTTTGTTTGCCATGATGGCGCTTGGCAACAATGCAACGGCGAAAGAAATGCAAGCAACAGCAAAAGTCAGTAACCGCACAGCCGCTTATGTACAAGCGTATGTATATAAGAAGGCTGAGAATGACAACAACAACAACGAGCGAAAGTCTACTTGCGGTGCCTTTCCCAATAGGACACACAATATGACAATATGAAACTGTTGCTTTGCAACACACACACGCACATATGTATGTATGATTATGCACTTTTTTGTTTTCAGCGAACACAGAACTTCACTGCACAATTGAATTATTATTTAGCCAATCTCGCCGGGGCCTCCAAATGTTGAATTGCCAATGTTTTTTGACAATTGTACGCGGATACTATTTACCAAGAATCAGTACAACTTGGGTTTCGACAACAACGTTTTTATTTTGGCAAGATTTGGTTAATAATATGCGGCTGTGGCTTTTTACAATTAGCTTCGCCAGATCAACAACGAGAAGATATGTACAATGCAAAAAACGCGGGAAAAAATGCTAGTGTATATGTATGCGTATGTGTATGCAATGCAATGCAACTGGAACCAGTACACGACAAGCCTGCTCATCTAGTTCATACTGTCCCGATAGTTATATCGATAGAAACGGATTAGGCTGCTGCTGACTCCGACAGACAGACTAGTTGAAATGGTTTTACAAATGGAAGCTGTACTCGTTGATTTGAGTTGTAGTTTATCTCAATAAATAAGAATTTATGGCTGTTGGATAGCTTAGGGTCAGTTAGGGGAGCTTCAAGCTTTGAGTGGGATTAATTCAAGCGTTAACGTGCTGTCGATGCAGCACTATGTATAACAAGGCACATTGCACTATGGGGCGAAATCCGAAAAATCGACTATTTAGTCATTTTATCAAGGTATTAATTTTACTACTGTTTTGGTATTAACATCTTAAGAAAACTTCAAACTGTAAAGTTCTGTACCAAAAATGTTAAATAACAGAAAAATGTTAACCCTGGCAGCTGTTAAAGTCAGCTGTTGCTTCCGAAAAGCACGTTCGTTAACAGTGCAACATTTTTGCAGCCTATTTTCAAATTGGTATTGCACAAAGGCTAATCATTTTTTTTACAATATTTAAAATGGATACCAATTATACGGGCTTGTACTTTGTGTTGGTTTTACTAGCATTCTGTATTTGTACGTGTTCTGTTTATATTTTGTTATATTAATTAATGCTTTGAAAGATAATTTCTTGGAAAGAAATATCAACTTTGCGAAGGAATTTAGCAATGATGCTTAACGAGGCTTAATGTAAGTCCAACTGTACTAGATCGTTCAAAAAGTCCCCGGACTGACAGTGAAAAAGACTTTTTTTTTTTTTTAATCAATATATTTATTCAATATAGTCTCCGTCTAGCTTAATGCACCTTGTCCAACGGTCTTTCAACATTTCGATGCCTTTTTTGTAGTGGTCTGAAGAAAGTCCCTCAAAATAGGCTTCAGTTTCCCATTCAACTTCTTCATTGGAGTAAAATTTTTTCCCTGGAGCCATATTTTCAAGTTTGAAAACAGATAGTAGTCACTGGGGGCCAGATCTGGGGAATATGGAGGATGAGGAAGCAATTCCCAACTTAACTCTTTGATTTTTTCCATCGTTAAAGCGGCTTTGTGAGATGGTGCATTGTCTTGATGAAAAAGGATTTTTTTCTTTGCCAAATGCGGGCGTTTCTTCTTAATTTCGTCATTCACACGATCAAGCAATGCTGAGTAATATTCTTTGTTGCATTTTTCACCCTTTTTAAGATAGTCGATGTGTATTATACCATGTCCATCCCAAAATACACTGGCAAAAACCTTACCAGCCCATCGACTTGCCTTCACACGCTTCGAACGGCTTTCACCGGCCTCCCGCCACTCAGCTGATGACCGATTGGACTCCGGAATGTAGTGATGGATCCAAGTCTCATCCATGGTGATATATCGACGCAAAAATTCGCTTGGATTTCGGTTAAACATGTCCAAACAGGACTTGGAATCGGCCACTCGTTTTTCCCTTTGTTCAATATCTAGGAAATGCGGCACCCATTTTACATTGAGCTTTTTCATATGCAAATGGTCATGCAAAATCGAAACCGCTGACCCAGTCGATATGCCCACAGTCTCAGCAATCTCACGCACTTTGACTCTTCGATCAGTCAATACGATTTGACGGACTTGTCTGATGATCTCTGGGATAATCACCTCTTTTGGTCTTCCCGAACGCTTCGAGTCTTCGGTGCTTGTACGACCGCGTTTAAAGTTGGAATACCAATCGCAAATGGTTGATTTACCTGGAGCAGAGACCCCGTAATGCTTATCAAGCCAAGTCTTTGCTTCTACGGTATTTTTTCCCATCAAAAAACAGTGTTTAATCAAAACACGAAATTCAGCTTTTTCCATTTTTCAAAAAACTCAAAAAGTTGCACAACAATAATATTTCTAGCTCGATGGCGAAGCTTACGATTGCGCTCAAATTTTCACTGGAGCCTAGAAATGAACTAGTCAGTCAAAAAAAATTTATTTAAAAATTTTAGTGGAGTGGCCTATGTGTCAGTCCGGGGACTTTTTGAACGATCTAGTATGTCGTAGATCCATTCAATGTTATTTAAATGCAATTTGTCTAAATTTCCACAATTTCCCACAATCTGCGCAAATTAATTATATAGAAAGTAACCTCACAATTTTTCCATGCTGATTTGCTCGCTTGTCGTATGAGGTATTTGACCAGTTTTTGAGGTATTTATTATTAACTCGAAAACTACTTCATATATTTTGATGCGGTTTTTTTTCTAGTGTTATGTATACCCCTAGAAATTTTTTGGAAAAAGAAGCGAGTCAAAATCCCAGCCCCAAATTTTTTTGTTTTTTAATTTTATGCTCACAACCATATATTAGACCACACAACTTTCTTTGTCTAACAATTAGTTTTTCTCTTTATTGCTAATAATAAACAAGCTCAAAGCTTGTTATTTGGAACAAAAATTATGAACTTACTTGCTACCGATACCAAAAAAAAAATATAAAAAAAATTAAGGCCGGGGGTGGTGACACGCCCACTTTTCCAAAAACATTTCTGAAGGTGTACATAACATGAATAAAAAAACCGTATTCAATAATTTAGTTTATTATAGAAGTTATTAATAAATATTCGATATTTCGGATTTCGCCCCATAGTGCATTGTTAAGGAGCTGGAATTTATAGTACCGAAAGCTTATTTATGATTTTCAGATAATTAAAGGAACAGTTGGTTAACTGGAATTAAAGCATAAACAAGTGGGCTGCCGACTATAGGATACCCGTCACTTATTTAAATAGATTTAAAAAATGTTTTATTGCATGCTTTTAGGCACTTACATTGCTTAAAAACTTAAATCAGCCATTACCACCTCTCTATTTGTCTGATTTTGGTACGAATTAGTTGGATGATAGGTAATAATAGTAGGTAACGGTAACTTAGTAAAATATTCTAATATCTTGAAAACTGTTGTAGCTTTTCAAAATTTACGAAGGCAAAAAGAGGCGTGGCAAAAATTTGAAACAAACTTGATCTGGGTGGAGTTAATAGAAGTCTGTGTGCCAAATTTGGTTGCTCTAGCTCTAATAATCTCTGAGATCTAGGCGCTCACAGACGGACGGATGGGCGGACAGACACATATCGTCTCGGCTGTTGATGCTGATCAAGAATATATATACTTTATAGGGTCATATTTTTTGCTTTCAGTGCAGAATTTTATGTAGGTGCTTTCAAAGCTAATATTTGAGTGCTTTGAAAAAATTGCCAATGGATGATTATAAAAGAAGTTTTAATATGTATTTGTTATCTTAAAGAAGGTAAAAATACTTTTTCTAGTCTTAAATAGGCATCTTTGAAGACAGTCAAGTTTTCATTTACTTAGTGATGTACCACATGGCGTATGCGTAATAATGCAACGAAATAGATAAATAAAAACCAAAAAATGTATGCACAATTTATGCAGGGTCATAAAATGTTAGTATTTTATATCGAGTACTCTGCATATACATATTTTGTGCAAATCGATAAACTGACATAAATTATATGAATGCGTTATTCGCACCAGTTTCCAAACGCCCCCGTATTTATTTTTTTGCGCTCGCCACATGTCCCTTACCTGGCCAGAGGTTCAACCTTCAAATTGCAGATACTCATAGAGGAACCACAGCTACTTGTGGTTGTGTTCGAGTGTGTGTGTGTGTGCGTGTGTGTGTTTTTGCGTGGGTTTGTGCTTGTAACTGGACCGCACAATTTTCATTTGCTTTTGTCAGCTGCTGCATATTTTATAGATGTGGCATGCCCCACAGTACTCGTAGTTGCCCCATCGTCTGCACGTGCAAGGCAAATTTGCGAGCTCTTGTTTATGATTACATACATATTTTCTTCTTTATTTTTTCCTACTTTATGCTTCTCTTTTTTATTATTATTTTCCATGCGTTACACATTTTGCGGCCTGTCGTTGCCGTATTTCAGATCCAGCCTCAGACTCAGTCTCAGTCTGAGTTTGTGCGTCTAATTCTAATAAATGTGCGCATTTAGCATTTCTTTTCCATATCTCATGTTACAGCGCGTGAGCGCAGAAAACTTTTACGCAACATTTTCGGGCCGAGAAAGTCCTTGAGTCCTTTTACTTTTCAGTGATTGTTTTGCTTTGGTTTCTGTCAATTTTGAACTGAGCCATTAACATTGATTAGCAATTGGTTGGAACATCACTTCTCAAAATTGCGCATACGTCATGTTGGACAAAGGAAAACACAAGCAGAAGCACACTGATTGAACACAAATATATAGAAATGACTCAACAATGAGTATTAGAATGATAGTGAGAATGAGCAATGACGCATGTCCTTAGGCTGACGCAATTTCCGAGCCGTGTAGGAACTCAAACTTTCAATAGGTGTCGATTGCAGCGCCTAAAACTTAAAGCCTCCGGCCTCATGTCTTCGACATTAATGAACATGCTATGAATGTCCTGCCAGTCAATTGAATGTACTTTCAAAGTGGAGGCTAAGCGACACTAGAGGGCGCTTCAAGAGACAGACAAGTCTATGATTAAAATAGTTTCGAGCAATTCAATTAATGTAAATAGTAAGTGCAAGTTTTAAGTATTGGCTAACATCTTGAAGATATGTAGAGAGAACTCTGCCTTTGAAATTTGTATGTGTTTTTTTAAGATGTGCTTTTACTGACGCAATAAGTACAACAAGTTGAACAGCTACAAGCAATAGAGTTATGTACTTATAGCTTAAAGTAGTTGCAAAGTTTTAAAATTGCTATAAGTGAAAGACTTGAGCTTTTATGCTGACCTTTAAGAATCTTACTTTTATCTTCTTTTACTAAGGGGCTTAATAGTCTCAAGAATTCACCTGAGTCAGTTTGCATCTGTAACTCTAGTAGTCTCGCATATCTCAAGTACTTAAAGTACTTCAGCTTAAAGCGCAAGCAGGCAATCAAATTTATGGCTATTATAAATATTCAGATCCCGGGGCACTTTAATATTTACACAATCCTCCCTTAGTTGGCCAGTTATTATTATTCAGCTTTCTTTTTTTGTGCCATAAATCAGGCTTGTACCAATTAATTACATTCCTTATCGTCAATTTTATATCGCTATAGTCTGTCTGTCTTTCTCTTTCTCTGCGGTATCGCGGTCTCACTCACTCTGCGCTTGCCTTGGGCCTGAGATTTTAATTGCTTGTCTGCAGCGCGACAAACAAGTCAGTCCCTGACTCTGTCCCTGTCCCTTTCGCACTTCCTGACTCAGTCCACACACACAATCAGTTCGTCCTTATCATCGTCACACTGTTTATCAGCAGTGTCCAATCAGGCGCAGCATTGTTTTCATTTTCATTCTCATTTTCTTTGCACGCTTTTCCCACTCTTTTAAACTCTGTGTTTTTTTTCTCTTTTATCTCGGCCTTTCGCTGAGCCACTCGAATGTTTACGTCCACCAGCGAGTTGATCAAAGTTGCAATGTGGGCGCAAATCACTAACCACAATGGACTCACTTGAGTATTCATCCGCATTCATACACACACCCACACACTCATATATGTATTCACTATTGTTGGCAGTTTTGGCTTGTCAGCTGTTTTTATCTGTCAGAACTGTCCAAACTTTATTCTCAGTTCTCTCCACACGCATTTGCTGTATGTTTAACTTGAATAAACCCTTTGAGATTCGGTTTCTTTCTTAACTTCTCTACTGTTCTGATATACTTAAATAGGATGACTAAATTCATTATGCCACTTATCAATTTGATCATAGAAAATAAAAATTATTCTAGAGTTCAAGCTTAAAAGTTTTTATTATTTAATAATTAATTTCGGAATTACCGAACTTTTGATACCGTTTGGGATTGATCTTATCCCGGAATCCCAGATAGTTTCTAATCCGTGTAGTCAAACTTCAACAATCCTCAGTCGATTACTCCACATGCTTCAATAGTTTATCGATCAGTTAAGCCTGCTCTGAATCTCGTTTTCAAATCAATTTCCCGAATGGTTAAAAAAAGCTTGATTAGTTTTATATTGCCTCAAAAAGCATTCTATAAATATATGGGCCAGGACTTGAATCTAAACGGAAATTGGGAACGGACCTGCATATATTACGAGGGAAATTGTCAAATATTCAGTTTGATTGAAATAAACTCGGTTATGTGATATTGTCGACTGCTCATTTTCGATTTGTCACTCGAAAATGCTGAAAGGATGTGCAACTATTTGGTTGAGGTAGAGCTGTCAGGCACTCCAAGCTCGTGGTTTTCG
This sequence comes from Drosophila recens, assembly GCA_037043495.1. Classification (NCBI taxonomy): domain Eukaryota; kingdom Metazoa; phylum Arthropoda; class Insecta; order Diptera; family Drosophilidae; genus Drosophila; species Drosophila recens. The sequence goes on along the minus strand of JBAMBJ010003085.1, from coordinate 274,572 downwards.
CCAACTACTCTTGCCACGGGGTGAAGAGGCAGGGAAACAAATTTGCACTGCACTTAATACGCAATTAGGGGCAGTTGAGTGTTTAATTTCTTTTTAATGTATTTATTTATGCATTGCAAAACATTTGGCCCTTTGGCTGCATCGTCGTTGTCGCTTGATGAAAGACTGTTGCATTGGCAGAATTAGAGAAAGGGAAAGGGAAACAGGAATCGAAAAAAAAAGAAGGTAAAGGGAGAAGGGAAGGGAAGGCAGGGTGGCTTGCCACATTCATTTGGCTGTGCAAACTTGTTCAACGCGCACAACTTGAAGAGCAGTCAACAAAACGACAAGTGGCTTTTTAGCTACATCAAAATCAACACGCCGAACGCGCATCCGGCAAACTGACTAACTGACTAACTGACTGACTGCCAGCGTGCCACGCCCCCGCCCCAGCCGCCGTGTATCTCATGCATCCGCACCGCCCCGTCCCGCCTCGAGCGTTGAGTGGCTTTTAGCGCGAGTGCACAAAATTATGCAACTATTTGTGCAAACAAGTAGCACAGTTTTCAGATGCAACAACAACAAGAACAACCAAGACAACGACAACAACGACAACAACGACAACACTGACAGCAACTCAATCAGCACAGCTGCCTGCAGGCTGATAGGGATAAGAATATGATTAGGAAGAGGCAGAGGGGAGAGGGGTAGGGCATGTCCTGTACCTGGCTGTAGGCTTTGGGCCTGGATCATATCAACAGTTGACAGCCCGTCAGCCGACGGCGGAAGTCAGCTGCAAGTTGCCACAGGCAGCTTTTGTCAGGTGACAAGCCATTGCCCCAGATTTCGAAAATATCCCCGCGCTGATTAACATTGTGCTAACACCAAGCGTAAACCACTCAATCATAGTGTCATTCCGTCAATCACCGAATTCCTTGTAATACAATAATTATACATAACCAGCAAATGTTTACATAATGTAGATCAGATCACAGAGAGCTTATGTTTCTCAACTAAAACATGCGTAAAAATATGTATACATACATACATAGATATAATGGCAAAGTATTGTTAAAGACTTGCATATTTAACAACTCTTTTCACAAGTGCACGTCAAACTTTTTTTTTTGTATAATTAATGTAGCCGAGTTAAGTTGACAGCAATTTTAACCTCTTCTTTTTTAGTGTTATCTAATATTCAAAAATGGCGAAACAACTTTGAGAATTCGAATAAAAATTAATATTTCGAAAACACTTTCATGAAAAAGTTGTAAGTCTATGAGAAAATCATACTTGGATTTAATTCACAAAATTACTGTAAACTAGTGTAACAAGACAATTATTTTTATATCTATTTTGAGTGTTTGTTAAAACGTCCAATAGCTCGGTATTAATTGAATTTTTTTTGTTCAGTATCTTAAAATTTTTTTGTTTCCTAAATTGAAAACCCCCAAAGCAAACAAAAATCATTTTTTTTATCCTTTCTTTGATCCTTTTCGTGAAAAATCACATGTTGTAGGTGTGACTTTTGGCTGAAAATCGGTATTTTCTCAGAATTAGATGGGGAGCGAGATGAAAACATGTTGAAATAAAAAAAAATAAATTATAAATTCAACTTTTGTCTAATTAGCAAACATTCAAAGTTTAAAATAAATTGCTTTACTGTTAAGCTTAAATATAATATTACTTTTTTCTTAGTCGGGAAGGAAGCAGGGAAGAAGACAAGGTCCAATTAAACAACAAAAAAATTATATATTTTTAAATATTATAGCTAAGCTTCGTGTCTAATTTTAAGCCTCTAGCTATGTACATATTTAGATTTTGTATAAATATTTTACAATAATTAGTCTAACTAAAGTTCATGCCAAATCTCAAGTCTCTTTCTTTTTATTTAGAGTTTATGCCAAAATGTCGAGTTTTTTTATATACAGAAATTAATGTTAAATATGAACATTAATCTTATATAAAGCTTATATGCACATCGAAAAATCGATCCTTTCATGATGCTGAAATATTCTTGATGTCCTATGTTACAATATAATTTCATATGTTCTTATTTCAAATGTCATTGTGTTCTTAATCTTAACCAAAGTATAGTATAGTTTCTAGAACTTACTTAAATTTGTTTACGAATATGTCTTAGTTACATTTAACAAACAAATATTTGCAATAATCATACTACTCGTATATACCAAATTCTTGTGACTTATAGATTTTATAAACTCAGAGTTACAAGTTTTGTTTTGTTCGTAGAAATCATCGGGTTATTTTTTTTGTCCCAATGAATTCTTTGATGAGCTTGTCGGTATGTTCTCAGTAAGTCACTTAAGACTATGTCTTACGGCGGAATCTAAAATGCCATTTAGCACTGCAGATCGTATATTAATGTGTAATGAAACTAACTGACAAGTTAGCTCTGAGATTTAACTCAAAATTAACCACATTTGTTAGGGTAAGTTGGTCTTTCCGTTACGTAATACAGCAATAAAGAAGGGCAAAGGCAAAGTCTAATTTTCCAAAGAGAAAAAAAAAGAAAGCTAAGGTCACAAATTAAACACTTGACAATGATGCGAAACTCGAGCGCGGGCTGAGAAAGAAATTATATAAATAAATGAGTGGTATCTTCAACTACACACAGACGCACATGAAAAATTGAAGTCTCACTCGCAGATATCAACGCATAAATACTAAATGAGTGTGCGAACACACACACACACACACGCACATACATATGGGGGCGAGATTGTTGCGCCACCTGGCGCTCAGACTCTTGCACAGACAGCGAGGTGGCCAGGTTCTGTGCTCTGTTTCAGCGTCTGAGTGGCTTCATTCGCCCGATGATTGCTCAAGAGAGCGTCCACAACACACACACACACATATATTTATACACAAATATGTTTGTGTGTGTGTGACGTCGCATATCCTGCGCGTTTCCTCATTATTTTTGTGCAATCGCTGTAGGCGCTTTGGACGCTGCCTTTTTCCACGACCCTTGCCTTTCTTGCCCCTTTCCCCTTTGTTCTGGCTTCTCTTCCGCCTTTATCCTTATTGTTGCTATGCTTTTTTTGTTTGCCCGCACAATATTCTGATCCGGCTCACAATACCTGTGTGTGTCTGTGTGTGTGTGCGCCTGAAAAGTGTTAAGATTTTACATTTTTATGCCGCACGCTATTGTTGCTGTTGTTGTTTTTGCGCATTTTTGTTCTTCTTTTTTCATATACATTTTTTTTTTTTCAACATTTACTTTTGTTGCTGTTGCCAGCCATTTGTGCAAATTGCTCAACAGTGTGCAGCAAACAAAAAAGCCAAAAGGGAATGAAGCAGAAGAGCAAAAGTTGGCGAAGAGAAGAAGCAGAGGCAGCAACCAAATTGTATTACCTTTTATCTGCTGAATTGGGCTTAGATATCGCGGATAGTTAGTCAACTTTGGCATTTGCCTGGCCCCAAAACTGATAGCAAAGAGTTTGCTGGAACTGATAATTGAATTGAGTGTGAGAAGTGACGATGCACTTCTTCTAATCGAACGAATTTCTTAGATAACTTGAAAGAGGATGACTTTTCTGCCATTTCCATTCTGACAAAGATAGTGACTGAAGAAGCCGAAGGACTCTCTGATATTATGTCAAAATTAAGAAGACGCTATCCTGCGTCTGCCCACCGCTGCTTTATAGTTAATAAATTATAATTTTAAAGTTTAATTTTCCTAATTTCGATTTAATCAATTTGAAATGCGAGTATTTGACTGTCGATCTGCAGGGTATTTATCCTGAACACATATTGTAATGATTAAAATTACAATGAGAACTTGATTAAATAGACGGGCAGTGAGAGATGAGAGAGAGAGCAAAAAAAAGTTGTCAGGCAATCTGTGTATCCATCGTGTACACTGTGTTCCTGGGCAAACACTTGGGCCTGAGTTGACAGCTTCATTTGCATGAGCTTTATGAACATTAACATGCGGCAGTCGGTCGGGCTGACACTCTGGCACTCTGGCAGGCAGGCAGTCAGCATAAAAAATGAAAGTTAAGCGCTCATTAAGGCATCATTATAATAAGTTATTCATAGCGATGGGCCTGATCTGGGGTGCATGCTCATACGAGTATCTTTTGCTGCTCATTAAATTCCATGAGCAACTGGTTCAGAAATAATTTGCAGTTTTTTTTAACGAGTATTGCGCCAGAAGAAAACTCCAGTCAAGACTTACAGCTCGTAAATACCTAATGCGGAGAGTAGTTCAGTAATTAAGAGTATGCAAATTTTATGTCAACTACAAATTGGATTTTCTAATCAAATCTTTACTCGCTTTAGTGCAGACATAAATACGCTTAAAACATTGCAAACAATGAGTAGTCGTATTAGAATAAAAGCCAAGCAAATAGATTGTGATACGAGTACCAACAGAAAAAAAAGGCTAATGATGCACTTGCTACTATGTCTGTGGGAAAGAAAGAAAGAATGAAAGAAAGGGGTTCAAAAGGGGGATAGAGGCAGCCATTATGTTATTTGTATTTGCAAATACTTACATTGAAGTTGCTTCTAGGTCAGAGAATCACACATACACACAGACAGACACACAGACAGACAGACAGACTCACTCTTAGTCTGACTTAATTTGTTTACTAAATGACATAATACAAAAGGGCCAACTGGCAACATGGTAACACACAGAATAGCAACTATATATGTATATGTAAATAAATATCACAAGCGACAGCAACAAAAGACAACACTCTAGCCACACAGTCACACTCACACTCACACACACATTGAATACACATACACGTTTGTGTGTGCGCTACAGGGCGTATGCGTAATACGTCTCGAGTTCCCATTTGCGTTATTTTGTGACCTCATGTTGCTCGTTTATCAAATTGGCAACACAAAAATAGGTATATCCAACAAATTCTGTAATTATAAAATTCATGAATTTATAGAATACATACTGTAAAATGTTGAAAACGCGACAACATTGATAAATGTGCCAAACATACTTAAAAAGTGGCATCTGGTCAACAGCAAGAATGTGCGTATAAAGTATCCATCTCCATTGTTTTATTATAATGGATGCATTTGAAGCATGTACTTAATAAGTAGTCCCAGTCTAGGACATGATACAACATGCACATGCATGTCCACTAAGCACACACTCCACAAATTATAAACAATTGCGACTGTAACCGAATTAATTGGACTTGTACACAATGCCTCAAGTCACTGAAGATTTCTCTATAAAATACTTAGTTGTGATGCATAAATATATTGAATAATCGACAGCTCAACTTTTGCGGATGGGATCTTAAGTACTTTATCTCAATTATTTCATGAAAATTTGCAGGGTTAAGTTCAGTTAATTGAGACAGGAGTTGATACAAAATGTTTAAATTATTCCATTGGTTAAAAATCGATATCTTGAGGCAAAAAATTATTTGACCGAAATAATTAAAACATAAATATATAATAAATTTGGAGCTGTGATATCAGAGATACGAAAATTTGAAATGGGTCTGATTTTCTACCAAGAAACTGTACAAGTAACGATTTTTTTGCTCATTTTGAATTGAATGAATTTAAAAAAAAAAAAGCTGTCTCAGAATCAAGTTTGAAGTGTTCTTTTATACTAGTTATGATTTACAATTTTGTATTTTTTTAATACAAATGTGTCGAAAATTAAAAAAAAAATTTAATATAAAAATCGAATCACTGTTTGGATTTACATCACTATTTCTTGAGCTCACTTAAAATAAATATCTCAAGCTCTTAAATATTTTAGGGCCGTTTTTTCAATGTACATATTATATAAACTGTATCTAAGATATAATTTAAAATTTTACAGTAATTTCCATACAATTTACGTCAAAATATATTTTCAATAGTTATCAAACACCTTATTTAGACATTGAAAAAACGGGCCTTAATGCTTTAAGTATAATCTAAAGTTTATATCCTTCACATATATGTATGTATTTATTGAACACAACCTGTAAGGCTAATCAAAGCACATTTCGATTCAATTCATATCACAAATCGATTCAATCCCCTTTATATAAGGCGACCTTTTGTGCCTTTGTGTTATACTGACTTATCATGTGCTATTCACCTATTTACTATCTCTCTCTTTATCTGGTTGTGCCATTCACAGGTTTCCTCTCCTGGGACGTATCCGATTGTCATGTTGACTTGGAAGAGGAGCTCAATACAATTACACAACATGCTCCCGAGGGCGAGGAGGCGCGTCACGGTAAGTCAAATGTTAAATGAATGGAAAGACATTCAATCAAAAGGACCCTCAGCTAATTGGGGACAAAAAAAACTTAACGGAGCCCATCGACCAAATAAAAACGGTTGCCTAACTGTCTGCTCATTAACAGCACAACTGTAAAAGCGACTGAAAATTAATTTTTCTGGAAATTAATGACAAACTTGGCAAAAAAAAAGCTGATTGCTGTTTTGTGATTTTATTTAACTTTGCTTTCTGTTGATCAAGTTGAAAAGTTCGGTTCAGGGTTACGTCAATCAAATGACTCAAAAAAAAAAAGGGGGAAAAACAACGCTGCCATTTAGTTAGTGAATTTCAAATTGTGACTATTAAATTAGCCATTTAGCGAGACGCACAACGGAAAATTGCAAAGTTATCCTAACGAATTATGACAATTGTCTTTCCACAGCATTCACAATCGACTTGCTGCATAAAGCCAAAGTCAAAGCCCAATCCCAAGCCCAAAGGAAAGCACTCAGCTGAGCTCAGCTCAGCTCGAAATGATTTGCTTTGTTTTGTTTGCCTTTTGTCTTATAAATCCAAATCGGAGAGCGATGCATTTTCATTTTCGTTTTCGTTTTCATTTGCCCAAGTGCAGTCAGTCACCAGCAACAACAGCATTGACAATTGAGAAGGCTTTCATATGCAGCCAATGATCGACTATGCGATACTCTTTAAACTATTGATTTCAACGTGATAACAGTTTGTTGTCTGGTAAAGTTAGATACCAAACTATAAATAAATTTGACTTGATAGCCATACGATACAATTGTCTAAATAAAATTCTGTATGCATATTTTTAGTGGATGGTCGAATGATTTTGGTATGAAATGCTAATGAAAATATTTAAACAGATCAAGTTGAGTGAAGTTGTATCTGTTTCTTTTATACATAGCATTACATCATCTTCTCTCCACACACTTACACCCAATTTGAACTTGTTGTGAGTATAGGGAATATAAAGCCAGGCAAGTGTCGGGAACTGTGTGGGCCACGTTCTTGTTGTCTTTGCGGATTAGTCGGAAACGTTGTTGAAATGCATTCAAGTGGCTGCACTGCATCGAGCGAACATTTCCTTCTCTCCTCTCCTTCACTTCTCTTCACCCTCTGCTCTCTGTTCTCTGCTGATGACGACGATGATTGTCATGTTGTTCTTCTTGTTGGTTTCCAAATACATAAACCTAGCTCTGCATGTAAACACACATACCTAAATGCACTTGAATAGCAGTATGACAAACAATCTGCATAGGTTGAGAAAATTGCACTTGACACACAGGTTCCAGCGCTTATGTTTTGCCCTCAAAGAAATCACAAGCAGCTTTATTCGAGCAATACAATAAACGGATGAAAACACAAATGTAAATATAATGATGAATCGGAAATGCAGACAGATAAATCAAAAAGCAATTGTTAAACAATTTATTCAGTAAAATTGAAAGGAATATTTTAATGCTAAAAAGGTCGAAAATAATTGTATCATAAGCTACAAATTGAAAATGAAATTGGTATGAAATTTCATTCACAATGCAACAATAGAAGTAGAGCTGCAAACCGCATTGTAATAACAAGTATTGATATTGTTAATAAAAAGCAAATATGATGGAACTCTGAAGATACTAGCTAAAATCGAGACGATATTATTTAGCCTTAATTTTACTTTTATAATGTTAAATTCAGCTCAAAAAATTTCATAATATTCTCTGAGCTTTATGACTTGTTGAATTTTCAATTTTAGTATCTAAAATCAAACTCAAAATAAAAAAAATACAATGGACAAGCAGTGCACAAAATGTTTGCCACTTCAAACTTGCAGCTGAGAGCTGCTTTCAGCCAGAGAAAGTGAAAATGAAAAGTATAGCATACCTTTCAGTGCAATGCCGTCAATACATAATATGGACTGCAGTGCACTATGGGGCGAAATCCGAAAAATCAAATTTTTAGTCTTTTTATAGAAGTATTAATATTGCTATTTTTTGGTTTTAACATCTTAAGAAAGCTTCAAACAGTAAAGTTCGGTACCAGAAATGTTATATAACAGACCAATGTTAAACATAGCAGCTGTTAAAGTCAGCTGTTGCTTTCGAAAAGCACGTGCGTTAACATTGCAATATTTTTGCAGCCTATTTTCAAATTGGTATTTCTCAAAAGCTAATCATTTTTTTAATAAAATTTAAAATGGATACCAATTATACGGGCTTGTACTATGTGTTGGTTGTAGTTATATTCTGTATTTGTGCGTGTTCTATTAATATTTTGTAAAATTAGAAAATGCTTTGAGAGCTAATTTCTTGGAAAGAAATTTCAACTTTGCGGAAGAATTTAGCAAAGATGCTTAACGAGGCTTAATGTACGTTCAACTGTATGTAGTAGATCCATTCAATGTAATTTAAAGGCAATATGTCTTAATTTGAACAATTTGCGATAATCTGCGCAAATTAATTTTTTAGGGCGTAACCTCACAATTTTTCAGTGCTTATTTGCTCGCTTGTCGTATGAGGTATTTGACCAGTTTGGAAAAAACTACTTTGGATATTTGGATGCGGGTTTTTTTTGGAAAAGTGGGCGTGTCAAATTCCCCGCCCCAAATTTTTTTTTTTTTAATTTTATGCTCACAACCATCTATAAGAGCTATCACAACTTTCATTGTCCAAAAAGTACATTTTCACTTTTTTGCCAATAATAAACAAGGTCAAAGCTAAGGAGGGGTGGTGACTTTTTTTCCAAAAATATTTCTGAGGCTGTACATCAGGGGTGCTCAGCTTTTGCTCATTCCATTGATTTTCGGCCTCATTTTTTTTTGTAATTCCTCAAAGCATATGAAACAAAATATCGTATACATGCACGGCGCCAAGTATACAAAATACCAACACATGCAAACATTTTTGTGTGTATGCAATGCGCAGCACAAAAATCGGTTTTGTTCTCTTTTCTGGTTGGTGTTCGCGATCGCAAGAAAAGTGAGCAACAACAATTTCAATGTGATTTTGTTGTTGTCTTTTCTTCAAGTTTGTACTTATCTTCTTTGTATTGGTGTTTTTTTTTGTGAGCATTGGTGCGAACTAGATAAGCTAGATTCTGAGTTAAAATAAGGCAAAATAAGCTAAAAATAAAAAAAAAATATCCTGAAAAACAAGCTATATCCAAATGCAAGAAAACATACAAAATCATAAGGTTTTTTTTAAATTAAATTAGTTAGCAAATCATAGATTTAATAATTTTCTTCCTCACCTAAATATTTATCTGCTTTTGAATGTTGTATTTATGAAATATGAAAAAAAAAATAATTAAAAAATAAATAATCATGATTTAAAAAAAAACCTTTTAGCTAATATTGCATTTAAAGTTTTTAAATGCATTTTGTTGCACAATTTGTTTTAAAACTATATTAACCTGACTGAAAACTCGTTCTACATTTGATCACGGCATTAAGAGCATTTTTATGGAAAATAAAGCATGGGACGCAAATAGATTAATATTCCCTGATTAATATTAATATTCTTTTAAGGCAAGCACCTCTGTCCAAAAGTTGACAGTGTCATTAATGTGATCCCACTTGATGAATTTGTGGTTTGAAATCATCAATGACATAATCGTGAAACATTTCAAACATAAAATATTTATTTATAGCTAGAATATGCTATATGAACTTTAAGATATGCTAGATTTATAGCTATAAGCATAAGCTATTTGCAAATTTTATAAGCTACTCCAATTTCAAATATGCCAGATCTAGCCTGAAATAAGCTAATCTGGCAACACTGCCTGGTGTACATAATATACATAAAAAACGCATTCAAAAATCTAGCTGATTTCAAAAGTTATTAATAATATTCGATATTTCGAATTTCGCCCCATGGTGCAGTGGCTGGTGGGAATGTCCTTGATTGCAACGTTAAGTGTGAGAACAGCACCTGAGCTCAATGCCTTTTTGTAGCACCATTTTAGCATTGTCCAGGGAGAGAGGACTTGGCTGAAGCGAATTCCGCATTCCAATTTTGTTTATACTACTGCAAACACTACTCAAACAAAATTCTCAAGAGGCCAACGCGGCGTGATGCACGCACAGCTCTCTTTTGGCTCTTAATAATAATGATGATGGCGCTGGGCAGCAAGCACGGCTTTAGAACAGACATCGAAGGCCGCGATGACGACGCCACTTGATATGCAATTGCAAATTGTACTAAATTGGTGAAATTTAAAGAGGCGCAGATGTCGAGATGAACACGGCTCGGTTGGTGCTCTGTGCGGATCACGAACTCAACGAACGGGATTCTATTTCGACAAAGGTGAAAGCTCAGCCAGCCGGCGGAAAGTCGATAAAAAGTCAGCACCTTTACTGACAGGGCATTGTGATTGTGTCGACTCCCCTTTCAGCCTGCATCTGGCATCTCTCAGCAAACATTGCAGTGTCCAGTTGCCTGTACTCGTATCCAGAGTGCAGTCGACAGACAGACAGACTCTTTTCACCTGATGGCCCATTGTTGGTCCTGTTAACTGTCAACTGACAACGGCAACTGGCAGCTGCCGGAGATTCAGGCTTAGAGTTCCTGCCAGGGTCAGCTGAGCGTTTTGGCTTTCATGGTTTTGTGTGAAGTCTTTCAGCTTGAACCTTTCTCAAATGTCTTGGCCATCGTTGTCGGTTCGTCGCTTTTGGGGTAACTTTCCAGCAATTACAAACATTTGTTAACAAGCGCATAATTTATATTTTATGGTTTGTACTCCTCAACGCTGCCGCGTCGCCTTCATTATGATCAGCAACAACAATGACTAACAACGACAAAGTTATGTCCGTTGCTCCTTAGCTGTTTTGTTGCTACAAAATTGAATTTGATGCAGTTTACTTTAGTTTCCTTGTGGGACTTGCCAAAGTTCGTTGCAAACTTTGCAAGGGCGACTGACACAAAGCAGAGATATCCTCTGTCGCCTCTTCTTCATTGCTCCGATAATTTTTTAAGTTGAGAGATAAAAACGCCACGCTTAAATAGGGGCTCATTCTTAGGTTTCTGACACGCGTCAAGATGAAAAAGATACGCTGCTCAGATCTATTATTCGAAAGACAACGAGAAGATTTCAAATACCCCTTCAGCAATAAAATAATGATTCATGTGGCTCTTCACTTATTAAAGGCCATATATTTCGTAACACTTAGTGAACAGGATACTTTAAATGGTCTATTACTCAAAACTGGACAAACACTTGATCCTTGATATCGAATTATGTAAAACAAGTGTATTTTTAGACGTGCTAATCGTTGGACAATATTCGTTTATTTACTTCAAGACTGTCATATTTGTTAGTAGTTAATGATGCAGAAATTTTCGTTAAGTATTGTGTAAGAACTTCAAAATATATTTTATATGTTGTATACTCTTCATATGACAGTCGAAAGAATTCTACTTTTTATTGCAGTCTTGAAATAACTAAACGACATGATCTAATTGATTTCATTTATTAATTACTCAACAGTTTACAGAGCATTATTCGTTACATTAATGGGCTTTTGCTAACTTTTATACCTAAATGGTTGGTTTGTAATGCGTTAACTAACGGTTTATGACAAGCTTAACACACATTCCAATTGTTAAGCCCATATAAGCGCACACACATAACCTTTAAAGCCCTACAAATTCTTGAGATAAAACCCATGCAAAATTGATAGATAGAGCCTGGGAAACACACACACAGAGAGAGAGAGAGAGAACGAGAGGGGAGTAGAGTGAGTGAGGGAGAGAGGGCCACACATATGCATGGTTACGAACAAGGCCATATTGACAATGAGTGTGCAGCTCATGCATAATTCAAGCACAAGCAACGAATGGAAGGAGAGTGCAAGAAAAAAGTCGACAGAAGAAAGGAAGAAGGTGGGAGAATGAAATACAATAAGATGGCCACACAAACGTCCCCAGCCCCGCACACAGTTAGGCAAATAACTGACTGACTGACTGACTGACGGTCAGACAGACAGATAGACCGACGTTTTTATTCATGCAGACTGACAGACAGGCAGACAATATTTGCATAAAGTCGTAGTTGCAAAGCTGGGAGAAGAAGAACTACTCGCTCCAGCTGACTGAGAGACAGAGATTGCGACAGAGCCATAACTGGCTGCAGCGGAGATAAGCAAATAAAAGTAACAGCAAAATACAATCAACCAAAAACAAAGAAAATGCGACGAAAAACTATAAAGAGAAGTGCAGTGAAAAGTGAAAAGCCAGCGAAGCAGCAAACATACCCACTCACAGTCTTAGTTCCAGTCGCAGTCGCAGTCCCAGTCTCAGTCTCCATCCGCCTCTTCATCCGTACACAGAAAAAAAAAATGGGATTTCGGGATAAAATCAATGAGGAGTTTAGTTAACCCGGAAATGCTTGAGCCAAGTACAAGATACTTGTTTCAAATGCGTTTTTTTAAGTTACTTCAACTTTTTTTTTTTTTTGACTACTTTAATGCTGAGTGGTTGTCGTTTTATCCACAAAATATTTTAATTTAAATAATACATGCTCAAATCAAGAATTGTAAACTTGAATTTTACAACCAACTTTTTTTCTGTGCATTTGGGCCTGACAAACATGCTGACAGACGTCAATTTATATCAGCGACTCTTATCAATGCCGTGCCTGACACGAGCCTGGCACACACACCACACACACACAAACACACAGACACACACACACACAGAGAGAACAAACAGCTGACGTGGGACATTTTGTGGGGCTCTCTGGTCGCGATTTGCTTTTAATTATGCACCAGGACACGGACGACGAGATGGACAGCTGCAGATGAGCTGAGCTGATGGCTGAGAGACTGGCGAGGCATGTGAGAGCCATGATGAGATGTCCGAGACGAGGGCGCCCAGACATCTGGGCCAGTTGCCAAAGCATTTTTGATGCTTACAGCATGTTATTGGGTTTGTTTAACAGCGACCAAGCGAACGTTCATCATCATCGTTGTCATCCTCATCATCATCATCATCAACATTATCGGAGCGGCATCATCAAGATTTATGCAACCAATGCTAAAGCCACAACTACAGTCCTCTGTCCCTTGTCTGAAGTACTTATATGCTGCCCACTTCTGATTAATGATGTGCCATGGCATTGATAAATACATACATACATAGTACATACCAGCCACGTGTCGAATTAATTTTAATTCCTTTTTTTCCTGAATAACTAATTAAAGTATCAGCAGGAGATTTTAGCATAAAGCGCATTTTAACTGCATAAATCAACGCTTGTGTCTCTGATGCGTGAATATTCTCGCATTCATAGTAAATCCCATTGCCAAGCTGGCCGCATAATTGTGCAGCCAGGCTGTCAACCCGTTAACTGCATTTTAAGCCCACTCGCCGCTCCCATTCCAATTAGTGGCCAAGGAAAACCATGGGAACAGTTTGGTGAGCCTCGCCAGGTGCCAAGCCACATGGCTTTACAAAAGGCAGAGACATTTTTAGCTTAAAGTCGTGTCCATTGGGAACTGCAAATGTAAAAATGATTGAGATTGAACAAAATTTGGAGAAACTTTGTATGTTAAAAAACTGAACATTTTATATTTTTGACTTGGCAGCTAACTTCAATGTCCTAAAAAATGTAGTAGAGTCTACCTTATATCAGTGTTCCTGAAAAACACACTATGAATCTGTGAAACAGCGACAAGAAGTCGCACCAGCAGGTGCGATTTTTCCGCTAGCTTTGCCAATCAATCGCTATCGAGCATTAGATCTACGTGCATTAAGCGCAAAACTGCCTTTTAACAAAAGCTTTTATGCATCTTTTATAAACTTAGTAAAACTATTAGGTGTACTCTTTTTTATTTCGAATAACTCAGAATTTATATAAAACTTTAACCATAGAATGTATGTATGTACATTACATAATTGAAAACTTAATATCTCATACAGAAAAACAATACTTAATTGCAAGCAGCGGTGGGCACGAAATCTGAATTCGGGAGCAGCCGCTAGCTCCCGGAGCCCTTGCGTGCCCACCGCTACTTTAAAGGCACTAAATAATTAAGAAGACATTAAAAGCTTCTCGCATTAATAGGAAATTTAATGAAAATAAACAATAGGTAGTTTTGAAAACTGATTTAAAAAACCCACTTTGTCAGCCTTAAAGTAAACAAACACTTTTTTAATCGTTAGAACAGCAAAAATGATTCTAATGAAATTTCTTTTCATCACGAAATTCTCATCTTACGAGAATACTCGAATAACACCCGATTTAAGTAATCGTTTATTTGTATAAGCTGATTAAAACTTATCTTAAAATGGGAAAAATAATTGAATACCATGCAAGGCAGCTTAAGCTATTCAGTGACTTCAGCAATCGACCTATTCAGCTATTAGTGAGATATATATGTATGTATGTAGATCCGTCATGACTGCACTTTAAGAACTTTAATTCAATGTTGTGCCTTTTAGTGGGAAAAGCGGGGGGAAAGTGAGGACCCAAAAGTGGCCATTGGAAAGTTTTTTTTACACGTGCGCCCTTTTGCACGCCGGTTTGACAGCAAACTTTCCTCTCGTTTTTTCTATTTTTTTTTCTTTTTTTTTTTTTTTGTTGGCTGCGGTGGGCGGTTGACAGGGTGCTGACCGGCGCCAACTGTAATTACTTTGCAGTCCGGCATAAAAGAAAAGCAAAAAAAAAAAGCTGAAAGAAAAAAAATACAAAAATGGAATCATAAAAAACACAAAAAGTTTCCGCCAGTTGTTATGCAAATTTGTTTTGTTTCAAAAAAAAAGGAGAGAGCGAGGGAGGAAGAAAAATAAGAAAAACAGCTTGCCAGGATTTCTGGCATAGTTGCCACTTGCATGCTGGCCATTAAAGTACAGTTATTAACGGTTAATCTGCGTTAGGTGTTCGCCATTTCGGCTTAGGTGCGGCTGGCAACAACGAAAAAAAAGTGAACTTTTCAAATGGCCGTCGCAATGCGAAAAACTGCACTTGACACAAACCTGGATGCCCCCTAGGGACGGGGCTTCTGGCACTTGGCAAACCTTTTCACTGCATATATTCATGTCGCCAGCCTGCCATTATTTTTGTGGGCAAGTTTCCCGATAAGATGAGCGGGAGGTTCCACTTTTGTGGGCGCACTTTGATGCAGCTTTTCATAGTGCATGTGGCTTTGAAACTTTTCGAATCCTTAAGTGCGATTTCCCACCCTCAACTGCCACCATTCCCACCCTATTATCGGCCCCTCGCTGGCACTCAGACTATTGGTTTGTATCTATTTTCTATAGTCATTGTGGCTTTTGAAGAAAATTTTTAAGTGACGTTTGTAGTCGGACATACAAAATTGAAAATACTTTTTAGGATAAGCTGGCTAAGCCGACAACAGCAACAATATTCTTTCTAAAAGTGTGCTTATCACTGCGGATATACCGATCGAAAGGTATCAATTAAACTTACAAGTGTGCATACTTTTGAAAACTCACCTGGTTCGTGAGATAAACAGGTGTAAGTGGGAGGGGCAAAATTTAAATTATTGGAGCTAATAGGGCCGTTGGAGCCTTTTTGAATTTTCGTTGAATTTTTTACAATTCTCATCAAAAATACGCGTCGAATGACACCTCGATCATCAAAATCGGACAACTGGTTCAAAAAATAATTAATTTTGAAATTTTTAGGGGCCTTCCGAAAATGAGATGAAAAGTCAGTCTGTTTGTTTGTTTGTTTGTTAGGATCAAATCGTTGATTTAGCTTAAAAGTTTGAATGAGGACTTGTTCCCGACCAAAAATCTAGAAACGTTTGTTCTACGACTTTTTCGAAAAAAAGCTAGTTTAGCGGGAAATCGCTAAAAACCGCTAAAATTAAAACCCTTATAGCAGTCAAACGATAAAAGCTAACAGATGCGATCTATATATCGTTGAAAAGGTATTTTAAAGGGCTGTTATGCATACCTTTTAACTTTTTTCTAAAGTACATAGGTAAATTGCTACAGGTGACATAAGGTATTTTCCCCCACATTTTGGCGTTTTTTGAGAAAACGCCGCTAACGACTTTTTTTAAATTTCAATATGTTTTAGTTTGTAAAATTTCGCGTTTTTTGATATATGACACAAAAAATTTTACCGATAGGTTTGGAAGATATAACCTATTAACTGAATATATACGTTTTACTTTGAATTGAAATAGGGCAGCAGCAACAAAGTGTCATAGCAGCCAGTTTGTTTGTTTGGATAGCTTAAATGTTTGAATGAGGACTTGTTCCTGTTCAAAAATCTAGAAACGTTTGCTCTACGAGTTTTGCGAAAAATCGCTAGTTTAGCGGAAAATCGCAAAAAACCGCTAAAATTGAAACCACCATAGCATCCAAACGATAGAAGCTTTAGATGCGATCTATATATCGTTGAAAAGGTATTTCGAAGGGCTTTTTGCACTGCTTGCAGCGTAATGCGGAAATTACCTGTTAGCTGAATACATACATTTTACTTAGAATGGGAATAGGATAGCAGCAGCAAAGAGTCATAGCACCCAGAGTTTAAGAGTGCTGATAGCTTTTGCGCTGGGCATGTGTGTTTGTAAAGGGGACCAGTGTTGAGAGACAATTTGCTTTAGCTTGTACAAACAATAATCAAAGTTGACAAAGCTACATATACTGTCAAAAAATATTGCAATTTCAAAATTTCTGAGGTCTTATTCAAAAATTTCTGATATCCCACAAAAAAAACCTCTTTACGAGGTAAAAGTCTAGTGACGAAAACATTTTCATGCCCCAAAATTTCTGATATCCAATTTTGTGACGAATAATATTAAGTTTTACACATAAATTATTTTAAGCAAAATTTTTGCATTCGGCACTGCGCAAAACAGTGAATGAGTTTTATTTGGTATGAAGAATTGATACATTTTAGCGCAATGTGCCGAGTGCCAAAATTTTGCTTAAAATAATTTATGTGTAAAACTTAATATTATTCGTCACAAAATTGGATATCAGAAATTTTGGGGCATGAAAATGTTTTCGTCACTAGACTTTTACCTCGTAAAGAGGTTTTTTTTGTGGTTATGTTTACTAGCACTTCAGTGAGTGTATTTTAGGTCTTTGTTCGATCAAACTGGAATTGGTCTCAATTTTCGCTGGTTATTCACAGTGTTAATGAGTTGCTAATGCCAGAAAACGCCTTTTAAATACGCAGTAGGCTGAAATTGTGACGCGCCTGTTGCTGCTGCGCGAGATACCAGCTTAAATTCACAAATTGCTTATACGCACAGGTGACACGCAGCTAAACCACAATATGTATATGTAGTATATATGTCACTGCGCTTTACACACACACACATTCATATTGTGTGAGTTGTGCAGCTGTATGTGTGTGCATATGTGCGTATACTTGATAAATATAAGCCGCACGCAGGTCGCTATAAAGATTATCATTTATAAAAAGCACAAGGGCTACACAAACAGCTCGACATGCATACATAAGAATTAACAGAGGGCCGAATAGAACACGAGCTGGAAAGACTCACAGGCGGACATTTGGACGGACAGCTGGATAGCCGCAGAGACAGACAGCAGGTTGGATAGACCTCAAGCTTGAGCGAAGCCATACGTAGTTCCATACACTTGGGCGCACTTCGGGTGTTAGTTCGTCTTTTTTTTTTGTGTGTGTGCGTATGTGTGTGTGTGTTTTTTTTTTGACCCTTGGGTAAACGTGGCGCATACGTAATATTTGTATATGCCGGTAAAGACAGTGAGATGGTATGTGCTCTCGTTTCTCGTTATTTTTTTCGGCTTTGTCAACTACTATTTAGTGCAGAAAATGCGTAAATTATTCAAGCAGCGCCTCGCTATAAAAGCATTTAGTTAGCTAGGGGAACGACTGGAAATATTTAGTTGGTACTGAGGAAAGGGATAGATGATTATGATGGTTGACACGACAAGGTCGTCAGCAAGGTCGCATCAGCTTATGGGGAGCTGCTGACCAAGTGGACAACTCGCTTGGGCTGACAGAAAACTTAATTAAACCATAAAAATTAAAGATTTATGAAATGATTTCCACTCGACTGCAGCGGCAGCTGTGTGTATATGGGTGGTGTATAGAATGGTCGGACAGTAAAGCCATGTTAACTTACCCACTGCCTGACAATTTAAAGCCACTTGATTTGGTGTGCGTGCCTAATGCATGGATTCTCTCTAGCCGGGAACTCAAGCGTTTGTTAATCCAAGCCTCTTGTACGCTTGCCACTCAACGTTTTAGCTATTCATTAGTGCGCTCGGTGGTGCGACGTTGACCCGCCAAGCCACCAAGTCAGCAAACCGTTGACCCACCAACCCATCGACCAAACTGTTGGTCGCTTGCTTGAATCTGGCTTACCGCACATAATAAAATTTCTGCGTCGTTAGCAATGAAAGAGAATGCACGATACTCGTGCGAGACTATACGGAAAAGGGCTGTGAAGAGGTCTAAAGACTAAACGACCTGCTTGAATATACGAGAATTGCCAAGCACACAAACTATGTACATTCTTTACACAGTATGTTATATATATGTACATATGTACATTCCAAAAACTAATTTAAAATATAAAAGTTTTATGCACGATTTTTCCATGTTCCATATTCAATTATCCCTTCAAGCTTTAACAATACTTCATTTTCTTTTGTTTAAAGTAAGTAGCAACTGCCTGAAAGTTTTGTTTGGTAGGCAGCTGAAATTTATTAAAGTATTGTCAATGAGAATGAGGGACTGAAATCCCTTGCCACTTTGTTATCTATATTTGTACATATATAAAACTCTTTGTCCTGACTCACTGGCTGACTGACACATCAACGTGTGGCCCAAACGGTAAAAGATAGAAAGCTGAAATTAGCACACAACATAGATGAGATAATCTCATCGTGCAATAAGGCGTTTTGCGAAATTCGACCTGTAAGTGGGTCAAAGGTCAGAAAATTGCTTAGTATGAAAAACTTTTTTGTTTCTTAAGATCTCTCAACCAAACTCACAGATAATATGTTTGGGACTGTCTCTTACATTCTGACTAAATTTAATTTAAGTCGGATAACTATGTCATATAGTTGCCATAGGAACAATCGGATGCAAAGTGACCTTTAGAATCAAAAACACTGTTGTTGTATCAGATATCCCAACAAGACTCACAGATTACCTCTTCTTGCTAAATTTGCACTTTTTTTTCCCAAATTTAGCTATTTTCCGCCAAATTGAAGCTTTTTCCCGCCAAATCTGTATTTTTTCCGCCAAATGACTAAATCTGACTTTAAGCCAAAGTCCAATTGCAAGAAGGAAGCGGACAGCGGATGTTAAATATTTCCGTATTTTTACAAAGAGCGAAGCGAGCTGGGAGTTGGCGAGCAAAGCGAGCAGGGCACGGAGCCCCCTAGTATTTTTATATAACTCTTTGAAAACTTTCAAATTCACCCATGAATTTTTTTATTTTATTATTATATTATTATTTAGCACTTCTAGCTCCTTTGAAAAGGTTGGCTAAGCCATGAAGCTTTGACACTATATTCAAATTTATTTATCCATGTGTAAACCAAGATATAACCAAAAATCCTTAAATATGAAAATGGCTCACAGTTATTTACTTTCTTGAGATAGTGTCTTGATGAGGTTAAATATTCAATTTAATGAGTTGATTTTATCAGCGTTTTAAAAAACCTTGTGTCTCTCAAATCCATTTCAGGCGAGCGACTTATACAGTATGCCAGTGAGAATCTAGTGACGGAGGTGCTCATACATCCGCAATACAATACGCTCATACAATGTATGCGTAATTTACTTAGCAGTTTTACGAGGCATCGCCACATCATACACGCTGGCTACACCTTTACTGGCAACGGTTCTTGGATACTACAGGTGTGGACACTACAACTACAACGGGTTGCACTGGCTATCAGGACCTTTGTAATATAAATTTACTTACAGGACGGCACCTTTTCGGTAGCTGACTTTGCGGAGGCATTTCAAGAGCACGATGTACAAAGGGTAATACGCGCCTATGCGGATACTATAACGATGAACATACACTGCGCTGATGCGGGCCTATGGCATACACTGCCGGATAAGGTATTTGCACGCCAGTGCAAGATACGCATTAATCCGGTGGATGTGCTGGACACCAGCAGCGAGTGCATCAATGCTTTTATTGGTAAGATTAATATCCAAAGGTTATTAAGAAAACCAGCGCTTAAAATCCATTTCATTCTGCAGATTATCTTGCGCCCATGGTGGTGCCCACCTCACTGCGTGAATTGCTGGAGACCTCTGATGTGGTGGGCAATATACGATTCACACATCCCACGCTCTACGTCTTTCCGGGCGGTCAAGGCGACGCTGCACTTTTTGGCATCAATGGCTTCAATATGCTAGGTGAGAGTGGGATCCTCTGGGGCGACTGGGAACTTCTCACTTAAACTCCATCTTCCATTGCAGTTGACGGCGGATTTAATCGCAAGGCTTGTTTCTGGGACTTTGCTCGCCATTTGGATCGTCTTGATGCGGTGCTTATGACGCGTCTCAATAACAGCAACGTTCAGGGATTGGGTGCGGTGGTGTCTCGCAAGCGGGACTCCCACGTTTATCCACAGATTGGACACTTCTTTGGCAACGTACCCGACCGAAAGGGCGGTCTACCCAGTCCCGATGGTGACAAGGATCGCAACCCCCTGCTGATTGATCTCTTTGAGCGTGGTCATGGTCTGGTTAATGATCTCAAGTCGCTTGACCTGAAGCCGCAAGGCTGCTATCGTAACCAGGAGCCCATTAATCTGTACCACAAGGTGGGACATGGCACCCTGGACATGTATGTGATAAGTCCGTCACGTGACTCCAAAGAAGTCAAAGACTTTCTCCAAAAATGGAATGCCGGGGATCAGCGTCTTTTTGCCGCTCGCGACACCAAGGAGTTTAACTTCCCGCTGCAGAATCTGGTGTCTATCTGCGCACTGCTTGTCTGGCAGCCCGCTAATCCGGATGATACCATCACGCGAATCTTGTTCCCTGGCAGCACGCCCGACTTCAAAATTCAGGAGGGTCTGGAAAAGCTAAAGCATTTAGAGTTTATGAAGCACTCAACCTGCACAGCCAAATCGATAGCTCCAGCTATACAAACTGTTGCTAGCACACGCAAAACTCTGAAGTCCGCCATTGAGGCGACGCCACCCAGCGCTAGCTACAAGTCCAGCAAATTTGGACCAGTTACCACACCTGCTGTGGCCGTTCAGCAGGACAACAAGGCCAAGGAAGCAAAGGAGGCGGCAGCAGCAGCAGCAGCGGCTGCTGCAGCGGCGGCAGTCATAGCAGCTTCAGCGGAACCGCCCAGCGATCAAGTGGAGCAACCTACTTCGCTTGTCCACGCCAAAGCAGACTCCATTGATACGGATGAACCAGAGGCTGAGCCCGAGCCCGCTGTCGATACGGGTGATGAGGGTGCGCCGGAGCCGACGGCTCCTTCAGCGGAGGCAGCCGAGCAGGAGGATAACAAGGAAGTCGACGACGACAAGAAGGTTGAGGTATTGATTGTCAAGGCACCAGCTAAGGACGCTGTTGATGCGCCTGTCATAGAGGCGAGCAGCAAGACCGCAAAGGCCACTAAGGGAAAGCCAGATAAGCCACGAGCGGAAGTTAAGCCTGTCGTTCGCTCAAGGATTGACACCAAGCCGCCCAGGTCCATGGACCGCAAGCTAGTCAAACGCGACGAGAAGAAGAGCTCGCCTACAGCGACACCCGCAGCGAGCCGAACCCCAGCCACCCGGGATGTTAAGCCCAAAGTGATGACACGCACCACAAAGTCCAGTCCTAGCAGCACACCCGCCAAGAGCGCCAAGGAAGCCAACAACCGGAAGGTCCTTGAGTCTAAGCAGCAGGCGACAGCGGCACGGCAGAGCACCAGCAGTGCACGGCGCACCGTTAGCACCGTGGAGAAGAAGACGCAGCAGACGGAGTCCAAGACAACGACGCAGTCAACATCTCAGGCCGCCCAACGCAAGCCCATCTCGAGAAGGCCACGCGGTGTGTCGCCCTCCAAACGAGCTCCAGCTCCAGGTAGTCCAGTAAAGTCCGCCAAGCCGAAGCCCGATTTAAAGAAGACCCGCCTAGATAAGGGTGGCACTACAGACTCCAGCTTGGTGTCCACGCCGTCTGCAGATGAAGCCACAGCAGCTAAAAAGATGTTGGATCTGAGCGCTTCACAGGAACTCGATGCGGAAAAGCAGCGTGAATTGGATGATCTCAAGGAGGAGCAGGAAGTTGTGCGCGAAATTGAAGCTGTCTTCAGTCGTGACGAGATGAAGCGGCAGCACTTGATCAAGGCGGAACTACGGGAGATGGCCAAGCAGGACAGCACCACGGAGGCCGAGGAGGAGGAGGAGTACTTGATCATTGAGAAGGAGGAGGTAGAGCAGTACACAGAGGATTCAATCATCGAACAGGAGCAGGAGAGCAGTATAACCAAGGAAGAGGAAATTCAAAAGCATCAACGGGACTCGCAGGAATCAGAAAAGAAGCGCAAAAAGAGTGCCGAGGAGGAAATCGAGGCGGCAATTGCCAAGGCTGAGGCGGAAGAGCGCAAGGCACGTCTTGAAGGTAGCGAAGCAGCACGACATGATTTGCATGAACAAACAGAGATTAAATCCGAGGTGCAAGATATCATTGCCACTGCCAAGGACATTGTTAAGTCCCGCACAGAGGAGCAACTGCCGCAGGCCAAGCCTGCTGAGGAGGAGTTCTCATCTCCAACGCCCGAGGATAAACTAAGCAGTGCAAAGAAAACGTCGGACACTAAAGACGATCCAATTGAAGCTCCCGAAGCTCTGCCTCTTAACCTACAAGAGAGTCTTCCAGAGGAGAAATTCTCGGCCACCATCGAGTCAGGAGCAACTACAGCTCCCACCTTACCCGAAGATGAACGAATTCCCCTGGACAAAATTAAAGAGGATTTGGTTATCGAGGAAAAATATGTCAAAGAGGAAACCAAAGAGATTGAAGCCATTGTTGTGGCAACTGTCGCCGTACCTGTCGCAGCGGTGGCCGCTGCAGCTATCATTACTCCCTCAGAAACCAAAATTGAAGTCAGTACTAACCCGCTTGCCGGTGGTGTGGATTCCGCCGAACGTGTTCTACCCAAGAAAATGACATTCGAAGCCCAACAAAATCTGATGCGAGATGTTATCAAGACGCCAGATGAAGTGGCCGACTTGCCCGTTCATGAGGAGGCTGACTTAGGTCTATATGAGAAGGATGCACACGATGCCAAGAGTATTTCACACAAGGAGGAGACAGCCAAAGAGGAGAAAGAGACCGAAGATGAAAAAGAGGTTAAGGAAACTGAAGCTTCACATGAAGTAGACGATAAGTCTGAACAAGATCAGGAACTGCCTGAAAAGGCCTCTGTCATGCCGAAAATCACCGCACAGATTGACACTGTCGAAAAGAAACTCGATGTCGTGATCGTTGAATCCAAGCAACCAGATGAAATCGTTGAAAAAACTGTATCAGACGCTAAAATTAAAGGCTTACATCTTGATCAACCAGCAATAACTGAGAAAAAGTCGGACAGTACACCAGATGAGAAAGAAGCCAGCGATATAACCTCTGAGGATGAGCTGCCAGCACATCTAGTACAGCCCACTGTTGCACCGACCAAAGTTAAAGATCGCGAAGATACGGTATCTCTTGAGAGCCCTGCCACGATTGAAGAAGCTATTGAGATTGAGATGCAGATAACAAAGCAAGAAACCCATAAGCTATCCACTCAAATTGACAAGCAATTGGAATGCAAACTCGAATCTGATATAAGCAAAGCTGAAACAGTAGCTGTCACAGCTGAAGCTTCTCCAGCAGGTTCAAAGGACGCCTCTAGGCCGGAATCCGTAGCTCACGATATGCCCGAAGTTGAAAAAAATATAAAATCTTCGCCAGCTTCCAAGGAAGCTTCGCGTCCTGCATCTGTCGCCGAAAGAGAAAAAGAAGTTGCAATTAAAAGAGAGGGGCAACTGGATGACAAATCTAGGGAGTCCTCCCGTCGCGAATCAACTGTTGAACCTACAAGTACAAAGCCTCAGGATGACGCATCACTGCAAGTCTCTAAGGAAATATCACGCCCGGAGTCAGCAGCCAGTGTGAAAGATGGATCAGAACAAGCGGAAAGTGTAAAAGAAGAGGTATCCAAAGAGACGTCACGGCGTGAATCAGTCGCAGACGCAAAGCAAGGGAGCTTAAAAGATGATAAGTCTCAACCACCATCCAAAGAAGTCTCACGACCCCAATCTGTAGCAGAAAGCGTAAAAGATGAACTTGAGAAAGCTGATGCTTTAAGGGAAGATAAGACAAAGGACACCTCTCGACCTGAATCTGTCTCTGAGAGAATTAAGCCCAAAAGTACAAAAGATGACAAATCTCTGCCAGACTCAAAAGAAGTGTCACGACCTGAATCTGTAGCAGAAAGCATAAAAGCTGAATTTGAGAAGCCGGAGAATGTGAAGGATGATAAGTCAAAGGAGCCCTCCCGCCGAGAATCTGTTGCGGAAAGTATTAAGCTTGAGAGTGCTAAGGATGATAAGTCTTATCCAGCATCGAAAGAATCATCACGACCAGGATCTGTGGCAGGAAGTGTAAAAGACGAAACTGAGAAGCCAGAAAGTGCAAAAGACGATCATTCTAAGGAGCCTTCCCGTCCTGCATCCGTCGCTGAGAGTGTTAAGCATGAAAGTCTTAAGGATGACAAGTCTACACCCGCTTCTATGGAAGTATCACGGGCTGGATCTGTGGCAGGAAGTGTAAAAGACGAAACTGAGAAGCCTGAAAGTGTGAAGGACGATCATTCTAAGGAGCCTTCCCGACCTGCATCCGTCGCTGAGAGTGTTAAACATGAGAGCTTAAAGGATGAAAAGTCTCTTCCCGCATCTAAAGAAGTATCACGACCAGAGTCGGCGGCAGAGAGTGAAAAGCATACTTCAGTGAAGGATGATATTTCCAAGGATACTTCCAGACGCGAATCTATTGCGGAAAGTACAAAGGCGGAAAGTATCAAGGATGATAAGTCTGTACCAGCTTCAAAAGAAGTATCACGACCTGAATCTGTGGCAGAAAGCGTAAAAGCTGAATCTGAGAAGCCGGAGATTGTGAAGGATGATAAGTCAAAGGAGCCCTCCCGCCGAGAATCTGTTGCGGAAAGTATTAAGCCTGAGAGTGCTAAGGATGATACGTCTTATCCAGCATCGAAAGAATCATCACGACCAGGATCTGTGGCAGGAAGTGTAAAAGACGAAACTGAGAAGCCAGAAAGTGTGAAGGACGATCATTCTAAGGAGCCTTCCCGACCTGCATCTGTCGCTGAGAGTGTTAAGCATGAGAGTTTAAAGGATGAAAAGTCTCTTCCCGCATCTAAAGAAGTATCACGACCAGAGTCGGCGGCAGAGAGTGAAAAGCATGCTTCAGTGAAGGATGATATTTCCAAGGAACCTTCCAGACGCGAATCTATTGCAGAAAGTACAAAGGCGGAAAGTATCAAGGATGATAAGTCTGTACCAGCTTCAAAAGAAGTATCACGACCTGAATATGTGGCAGAAAGCGTAAAAGCTGAATCTGAGAAGCCGGAGAGTGTGAAGGATGATAAGTCAAAGGAGCCCTCCCGCCGAGAATCTGTTGCGGAAAGTATTAAGCCTGAGAGTGCTAAGGATGATACGTCTCATCCAGCATCGAAAGAAGCATCACGACCAGGATCTGTGGCAGGAAGTGTAAAAGACGAAACTGAGAAGCCAGAAAGTGTGAAGGACGATCATTCTAAGGAGCCTTCCCGACCTGCATCTGTCGCTGAGAGTGTTAAGCATGAGAGCTTAAAGGATGAAAAGTCTCTTCCCGCATCTAAAGAAGTATCACGACCAGAGTCGGCGGCAGAGAGTGAAAAGCATGCTTCAGTGAAGGATGATATTTCCAAGGAACCTTCCAGACGCGAATCTATTGCGGAAAGTACAAAGGCGGAAAGTATCAAGGATGATAAGTCTGTACCAGCTTCAAAAGAAGTATCACGACCTGAATCTGTGGCAGAAAGCGTAAAAGCTGAATCTGAGACGCCGGAGAGTGTGAAGGATGATAAGTCAAAGGAAACCTCCCGCCGAGAATCTGTTGCGGAAAGTATTAAACCTGAGAGTACTAAGGATGATACGTCTTATCCAGCATCGAAAGAATCATCACGACCAGGATCTGTGGCAGGAAGTGTAAAGGACGAAACTGAAAAGCCAGAAAGTGTGAAGGACGATCATTCTAAGGAGCCTTCCCGACCTGCATCCGTCGCTGAGAGTGTTAAGCATGAGAGTCTTAAGGATGACAAGTCTACACCCGCTTCTAAGGAAGTATCACGGGCTGGATCTGTGGCAGCAAGTGTAATAGACGAAACTGAGAAGCCTGAAAGTGTGAAGGACGATCATTCTAAGGAGCCTTCCCGACCTGCATCCGTCGCTGAGAGTGTTAAGCATGACAGTTTAAAAGATGACAAGTCTGTACCCGCTTCTAAGGAAGTATCACGACCTGAATCTGTGGAAGAAAGCGTAAAAGCTGAATCTGAGAAGCCGGAGAGTGTGAAGGATGATAAGTCAAAGGAGCCTTCCCGCCGAGAATCTGTTGCGGAAAGTATCAAACCTGAGAGTACTAAGGATGATAAGTCTCATGCAGCGTCGAAAGAATCATCACGACCAGGATCTGTGGCAGGAAGTGTAAAAGACGAAACTGAGAAGCCAGAAAGTGTGAAGGACGATCATTCTAAGGAGCCTTCCCGACCTGCATCCGTCGCTGAGAGTGTTAAGCATGAGAGTCTTAAGGATGACAAGTCTACACCCGCTTCTAAGGAAGTATCACGACCTGAATCTGTGGCAGAAAGCGTAAAAGCTGAATCTGAGAAGCCGGAGAGTGTGAAGGATGATAAGTCAAAGGAGCCTTCCCGCCGAGAATCTGTTGCGGAAAGTATTAAACCTGAGAGTACTAAGGATGATAAGTCTCATCCAGCGTCGAAAGAATCATCGCGACCAGGATCAGTGGCAGGAAGTGTAAAAGACGAAACTGAGAAGCCTGAAAGTTTGAAGGACGATCACTCTAAGGAGCCCTCCCGACCTGCATCCGTCGCTGAGAGTGTTAAGCATGAGAGTCTTAAGGATGACAAGTCTACACCCGCTTCTAAGGAAGTATCACGGGCTGGATCTGTGGCAGGAAGTGTAAAAGACGAAACTGAGAAGCCAGAAAGTGTGAAGGACGATCATTCTAAAGAACCTTCCCGACCTGCATCCGTCGCTGAGAGTGTTAAGCATGAGAGTCTTAAGGATGACAAGTCTACACCCGCTTCTAAGGAAGTATCGCGGGCTGGATCTGTGGCAGGAAGTGTAAAAGATGAAACTGAGAAGCCTGAAAGTGTGAAGGATGATAAGTCAAAGGAGCCTTCCCGCCGAGAATCTGTTGCGGAAAGTATTAAACCTGAGAGTACTAAGGATGATAAGTCTCATCCAGCGTCGAAAGAATCATCACGACCAGGATCTGTGGCAGGAAGTGTAAAAGACGAAACTGAGAAGCCAGAAAGTGTGAAGGACGCTCATTCTAAGGAGCCTTCCCGACCTGCATCCGTCGCTGAGAGTGTTAAACATGAGAGTTTAAAGGATGACAAGTCTCTACCCGCTTCTAAGGAAGTATCACGACCTGAATCTGTGGCAGAAAGCGTAAAAGCTGAATCTGAGAAGCCGGAGAGTGTGAAGGATGATAAGTCAAAGGAGCCTTCCCGCCGAGAATCTGTTGCGGAAAGTATTAAACCTGAGAGTACTAAGGATGATAAGTCTCATCCAGCATCAAAAGAATCATCACGGCCAGGATCTATGGCAGGAAGTGTAAAAGACGAAACTGAGGGGCCAGAAAGTGTGAAGGACGATCATTCTAAGGAGCCTTCCCGACCTGCATCCGTCGCTGAGAGTGTTAAGCATGAGAGTCTAAAGGATGACAAGTCTACACCCGCTTCTAAGGAAGTATCGCGGGCTGGATCTGTGGCAGGAAGTGTAAAAGATGAAACTGAGAAGCCTGAAAGTGTGAAGGATGATAAGTCAAAGGAGCCTTCCCGCCGAGAATCTGTTGCGGAAAGTATTAAACCTGAGAGTACTAAGGATGATAAGTCTCATCCAGCGTCGAAAGAATCATCAAGACCAGGATCTGTGGCAGGAAGTGTAAAAGACGAAACTGAGAAGCCTGAAAGTTTGAAGGACGATCACTCTAAGGAGCCCTCCCGACCTGCATCCGTCGCTGAGAGTGTTAAGCATGAGAGTCTTAAGGATGACAAGTCTACACTCGCTTCTAAGGAAGTATCACGGGCTGGATCTGCGGCAGGAAGTGTAAAAGACGAAACTGAGAAGCCTGAAAGTGTGAAGGACGATCACTCTAAGGAGCCTTCTCGACCTGTATCCGTCGCTGAGAGTGTTAAGCATGAGAGTCTTAAGGATGACAAGTCTCCACCCGCTTCTAAGGAAGTATCACGTCGAGAATCTCTTGCGGAAAGTATTAAACCTGAGAGTACTAAGGATGATAAGTCTCATCCAGCGTCGAAAGAATCAACACGACCAGGATCTGTGGCAGGAAGTTTAAAAGACGAAACTGAGAAGCCTGAAAGTGTGAAGGACGATCATTCTAAGGAGCCTTCCCGACCTGCATCTGTCGCAGAGAGTGTTAAACATGACAGTTTAAAGGATGAAAAGTCTCTACCCGTATCTAAAGAAGTGTCACGACCAGAGTCGGCGGCAGAGAGTGAAAAGCATGCTTCGGTGAAGGATGATATTTCCAAGGAACCTTCCAGACGCGAATCTATTGCGGAAAGTATAAAGGCAGAGGCAATCAAAGATGATAAATCTGTACCAGCTTCTAAGGAAGTATCACGGCCTGGATCTGTAGCAGAAAGCGTAAAAGCTGAATCTGAGACGCCGGAGAGTGTGAAAGATGATAAGTCAAAGGAGCCCTCCCGCCGAGAATCTGTTGCGGAAAGCATTAAACCTGAGAGTGCTAGGGATGATAAGTCTCATCCAGCATCGAAAGAATCGTCACGACCGGGATCTGCGGCAGGAAGTGTAAAAGACGAAACGGAGAAGCCAGAAAGTGTGAAGGACGATCATTCTAAGGAGCCTTCCCGTCCTGCATCTGTCGCTGAGAGTGTTAAACATGAAAGTCTAGAGGATGGAAAGTCTCTACCCCCTTCTAAGGAAGTATCACGACCTGGATCTGTGGCAGGAAGTGTAAAAGACGAAATTGAGAAGCCTGAAAGTCCAAAGGACGATCATTCTAAGGAGCCTTCCCGTCCTGCATCCGTCACTGAGAGTGTTAAGCATGAGAGTGTTAAGGATGACAAGTCTACACCCGCTTCTAAGGAAGCGTCTCGACCAGAATCTGTCACAGAGAGATTGAAAGATGAGACAGTGAGATCCGAGACCGAGAAGGAAATAGCGTCTGTTCCGCACGAATCTGTTATTGACAGTGACGTAACAGCAAAATCTGGAAGTATCAAAGATGTGAATGTTGAACGCTTACAAGACATATCTAAAGAGGCTACGCGTCGTGAATCTCTAACAGAAAGCTCAAAAGATAAAATGCCTGCACCTTCATCGCAAGAACTTTCAAGGCCACAATCCGTGTCTGAAGCTATTTCAGAAACTGTTTCTTCCCCAATTGACAGAGCACCACGCGACCTTGCGGAGTTACACTTGAAATTGGGTGTCGAATCTAATGGAAAGAAAGGCGATTTTCCAACTCTGTCCAGCCCTGTTGACGTTGCTGAGGGCGACTTTTCGCATGTTGTATCAACGACTCTTACAGAAACAGAGTTTCTTATTAAGCCAGCAGAGTTTTCCAAAGTTAGTGCTATGCAGACTGCATCTAGTCCATTAGATGAGGTGGCCATATCTTTAATTGACATTACTGATGGTCTTAAAAACGAAGCCGAGAAGCTCGACGGAATTAAAGAAGTTAAATCCATAGATGCAAGTCGGGAAGCGGTTGCTGATAAGGTAAAAGGATCAGAAGCCGGAAGTGTGACAGAAGAGTTTAAATCTCCAATATCGTCAAGAGAAGTATCACGCTCAGCATCTGTCGCCGAAAGTCTTAAGGCAGAGGGCGTAAAGGCTAATAAATCTCCTTTCGTATCTAAGGAAGTTTCGCGCCCAGAATCTGTTGTCGAAACAGCATCTTCACCAATTGACGAAGCACCAAAAGATTTCACATTATTAGAGCATATCAGTAAGGAAATATATGTTTTGAATAACGAATCGAAAGGCAGTTTCCCAACATTATCCAGCCCTATTGAAGTTGCTGAAGGTGACTTCGTCAAAACAATTACAAGTTCAACGTCGGAGACACAGCTACCACCAAAGCCGGCAGAGCGTTCTGAAGTTGCAGCATCCAAAACTGCATCCAGCCCAGTAGACGAAGCCCCAAGCAGTCCTATTATGGAGTTGGCAAGTGTTAAGCCTTCAATGGAGTCAAAGGAAACATCGCGACCTGGATCTGCTGTCGAATCCATGGCGTCCACTGAAACTTCTCGCCCCGCATCTGTAACTGGAAGTGTAAAAGCTGATTCGGCAAAGGCTGAAAGTGCCAAAGGCGATATTTCAAAGGAGCCTTCCAGACGCGAATCTCAGGCGGAAATTACAAAGGCGGAAAGTATCAAGGATGATAAGTCTGTACCAGCTTCAAAAGAAGTATCACGACCTGAATCTGTGGCAGAAAGCGTAAAAGCTGAATCTGAGAAGCCGGAGAGTGTGAAGGATGATAAGTCAAAGGAGACTTCCCGCCGAGAATCTGTTGCGGAAAGTATTAAACCTGAGAGTAATAAGGATGATAAGTCTCATCCAGCGTCGAAAGAATCCTCACGACCAGGATCTGTGGCAGGAAGTGTAAAAGACGAAACTGAGAAGCCTGAAAGTACAAAGGACGATCATTCTAAGGAGCCTTCCCGACCTGCATCCGTCGCTGAGAGTGTTAAGCATGAGAGTCTTAAGGATGACAAGTCTCTACCCGCTTCTAAGGAAGTATCACGACCTGAATCAGTGGCAGAAAGCGTAAAAGCTGAATCGGAGAAGCCGGAGAGCGTGAAGGATGAAAAGTCAAAGGAGCCCTCCCGCCGAGAATCTCTTGCGGAAAGCATTAAGCCTGAGAGTGCTAGGGATGATAAGTCTCGTCCAGCATCGAAAGAATCATCACGACCAGGATCTGTGGCAGGAAGTGTAAAAGACGAAACTGAGAAACCTGAAAGTGTGAAGGACGATCATTCTAAGGAGCCTTCCCGACCTGCATCTGTCGCTGAGAGTGTTAAGCATGAGAGTTTAAAGGATGACAAATCTCTACCAGCCTCCAAGGAAGTTTCACGACCAGAGTCTGTAGCAGAAAGTGTTAAAGATGAATGTGAAAAGCCTGAAAGCGTAAAAGCCGAAACATCAATTGAGTCTTCCCGACGTGAATCTGTTGCTGAAAGTACAAAGATTGAGAGTGCAGTTGTATCGAAAGATACGTCGCGGCGAGAGTCTGTCATCGATAGTGTTGGTTCCAAGCAAACAGCGGACACAAAATCGCCAGTTGCCTCTAAAGATTCATCGCGTCCAGCATCTGTAGCTGATAGTGTGAAGTCAAAGGAATCTTCCCGTCCTGCCTCAGCTGCCGAGACTGCATCCTCACCAATTGATGAAGCGCCAAGGGAAATCCCAGATGCCTTACAATTACAGCTATCTACAGAGCCAAAAGGAATTTTCCCAACCCTATCCAGTCCCGTCGATGTTGCTGAAGGCGAGTTTTCCCATACAATATCCGGAGCTATTGAACTAGAAAAGCCGGCAGAGCGCAGTACAGTTGGTGCAAAAATGACAGTGTCCAGTCCTGTAGATGAGGCAGCTCATCTCCTAGAAATGAGTGAAGTTGTTAAAGAACATATCATACCAGAGACAAGCTCCACAGAATCTGCTGATCTGACAGATTTGAGTGTAAATACGTTTGAGAAGATTTTAATAAAATCGGACGCAATCATCTCATTATGTGAGGATAAGCTCCAAACTATTAACGAGTCACTAAATAAGCAAACCGGAACTATTATTGAGACAGTTACACAGAAGCTGGAAAGCACTAAAGATGTGGTGGAAGAATGCGTGCAACAAATCAGTAAAGAGAGTACCATACATTTAACAGAACTTGAATCTGTAAAGGATGCCAAGATAACGGAGATATCCAAGACTATAACCTCAGTAACCGAAACTGTTGAAACTAAATTAGAAGAGAAAAAAACAGATGTGATTGAGAAGATCGTGTCCACTTCCGAGGTACTGTCTGAAAAACTGTCGCAAGCTGATTCTATTACAGAGATCTCTGAAGATGCTAATGCCAAGGGCAACCTCGAGTTGAGCGGCTTCTCAGAGCTTCGTGAAACACACATTACCACCGTTGACTCACCCGAATTCACAGTTACGATTTGTGATCGTGATGAGAGTGTTCTGCATGATATTAAAGAAGAGGATGAAGAACATAGATTCTCTCCACCAACAGAAAAGGGAACTATAGTCCCCGAGCAACCATTGCGTCCACTCTCCCCGCGTGAGGAAGAAGTCGCCAAGATTGTCCTTGATGTAGCGAAAGTGTTGAAGTCCGACAAGGATATAACCGATATTATACCCGACTTTGATGAGAAACAGTTGGAGGAAAAACTAAAGACAACTGCCGAAATTGAAGCGGAAGCTTTCGAGCTCACACAGAAAATCGGAGAAGCTCACACCCCAGCAGGTACTCCTGAAGATCTCTCAGGTAAAACAACTCCCACAAAAGATCTCGCACTGGATGAAAAACTAATGGAAATCAAGATGATGAAGGTAGATATCGAATCAGAGAAGTCTTCACCGGATCAGAAGTCAGGACCAGTATCAATTGAAGAAAAGGACAAAATTGAGCAGTCAGAAAAGGCACAATTGCGCGAAGGAGCCGCTAAAGCAGCTGTCGAGGATATTACCAAAGAATCTTCCAGGCCAGAGTCAGCTGCTAGTCAACAGGGGACCATAGATTCCCTGCCATCACGTCCTGAATCTGCAGCAGATAAACAAGAAGAGAAACATCTTGAACAATCTGCAAAGAGCTCAAAGGAAGCATCACGACCCGTATCTGTGGCCAGTATAAGAGACGAAGCAACGCCACCGAAAGATATCTCCAGACATGAGTCAATTGCCAGCCATGTAAGCGAGAGGGATGTTAGCAAAGCTGACTCGGAATCTAGACGGGACTCTGTGCTGTCTACTGCTGAAAGCCTAAAGGTTGAAACTTTAGCCAAGGACGCTTCTCGTCCCGAATCTGTAGTAAGTCGGGTGAGTGATACTAAGTCAGCTGCTAAGGAACCTGAGTCATCTCGACCAGCCTCAAGTGCAAGTCAGATCAGTGTCAGGGATGAGGAAACTTCAGACTCGCAGCATGGTTCGATTATGGCTTCAGCAACCGAAAGCAAAACAGAAGTAA
Source organism: Drosophila recens (assembly GCA_037043495.1). Lineage (NCBI taxonomy): Eukaryota > Metazoa > Arthropoda > Insecta > Diptera > Drosophilidae > Drosophila > Drosophila recens. The sequence continues at coordinate 240,878 of JBAMBJ010003085.1, read as the reverse complement.
AAGCAACCGAATCCACAAGTGTTTCGAAATCCATCACTAGTCAATCACATCTCAGGGAGGAATCTGTAAGCGAGTCTCTGAGCAGCAGCATGAAGGTAGAGGATAGTTCTCGACGGGAATCATTGTCTAGTCTGTTAACTGACAAGGAGGTCTCTAAATCGGCGAGCACTAGTGTCAAGGAGGAGAGCGAAAGCATCATGAAGATCATTGAGAAAACTACAGCTTCACAATTGGAGGAGCTGCTCATTCAATCCGAAGAGTGCTCCTCAGAATCAATAGTTAGCGAGATTCAAACGACGAGCTCCCAAAAACCAAGTGGTCAAAGCACAAGTCAAGAGACAATAACAGGTAGCATTACACAGGAATCAGTTAAAGACGGTAGTCTAAAGGAAACAGTTGCCGAGTTTTTGGCAACGGAAAAGATTATTTCCGCTAAGGAAACCTTCAGTACAGAGGCCACCAAGACGGCTGAAGAGTGTTTGAAAAAGGTGAGTTCCTCACAACATGCCATGTTTGTGGGCACAGATGAGTCACGACGCGAATCTGTGCTGAGTCACACCAGTGAGGGTCGACAAACCCATAGCGATGCCGAGGAAGAAGACAGTGATGATGATGGACGTGTTAGCCTGAAGGAGGGTCGTTCAAAGTCCATTGCAACTATCATGATGACCAGCATCTATAAACCGTCTGAGGAGGTCGAGACCATTGATGCCCTTAAGGAGGAGGACCAGGAAGACGAGGAGGAACATGAACCGACTGGAATGGAAACACAAACATCAGCAGCAACCACAGCCACAACCACTAAAACAAGCACACTGCTCGACTCCAGCGAACAAAGTACTAGCAACACACTAATATCTAGCTCCACAAAATCCAAGACAAAGGTCGAGACCATTACACTAACACAATCACAAACAGATACAGATACAGAACACTCAACGGATGCCACAGATCGCAAGACACCACCAACGGCACCAGTCAGTCCCAGTGTCAAGCCAGTAAGCACCACATGCACTGCCACAGGTGCCACAACAGGCTCCTCCAGTTACGGCAGGAGCGAGTCTAGCGCTGCTAGCATAGCATCCACATCTGGTCCATTGTCGCCCAAAGACATTAGTGGTAAGTCAAGTCCTGGTGCATTAACATCTGAAAGTCAATCCATACCAACACCGTTAGGGCGTGAATCACATACCGAGACACCAGAATCATCGCCCAAGCCTACATCACCCTTTCCACGTGTCAGCAAGGACGAGCTTAAGTCTCTGGGTGTCACCGGAATACCCGATGCCTGCGACGCTAGCGCTGACTCCACTGAGATGCTACCCGAGCTTCACGAGCTGCGCGGGCTTGAGAGCACCACAGCCCTAAGTGGCAGCACCGAAAAGATCATAACGACAACCATCACCACAGTGACCAAGGTCATTTCCGCCGATGGCAAAGAGATTGTCACCGAGCAAAAAACAGTTACCACAACCGACAGCTCCGAGCCGGACAGTGAAAAGGTGGTTGTAACCACAACACGCACAACCAGCGAGAGTGAGAAGAGCGAGAAAAGCGAGCGAGAGCGAGAGCAGATGCTACCGAAGGAGGTGGCCATGCTGCGTGGCATCCATCGCTCCAGCACGCCAGGCAGCGACGAGGAGCGTCTGGCCGGTGCCATGAGCGATGACGAACTGCCCGGCTCGCCACGTAGCTCCAGCTACGATCTGCAGCGATCCAGCTCAGGCGTTAGCAAACGTTCAGATCTGGATGCCGATGACAGTCAGGATGATATTCCTCCACAGTATGGCAGCGAGGAGCACTCGACAGCCCGTGCCGTTCTGCCAACCCGTGCAACCGATCCCATGGCAACCTCCTTCTATGGGGCGCTGCCCGATAGCTTTGATCCAAAGCCTAGCACCGAGCCAATACCAATACGTGGTGCATTGCTGGTAACCTGCACGGAATCTCCGCCAGCCAGCCAGTCATCCGAGAGCGTGGAGAGCACCAGCCAAACCTGGGCCGGACACAAGTTTCTGGATGAGGCTGACAAGGATTTCCAGAAGGCACTCGAGGAGCATGTGCAGGCGCGTGGCGCCGAAGTGATGTCTTCCGTGACCGCCAAATACTCCTACTCACCATCCAAGGCAGAGGAGGTCGAGCACATCGTGAGCAGCACCGCCGAACGGCAACGCTTCCCCCTCAGCGATGTTCAGAAGGTGCGCAGCGGTGACAGCCTGTTGGGCAGTATTGGTGGAGCCACTGGAAGCACTGCACCCGAGACCACAGACTCGAGTGGTGCAGTGACAACTGTATCGACAACAGCATCAGCATCAGCAACAACAACATCAGCGTCCGCAACAACAGCTAGCACTGGCACACTACCCAAGGATCGCCTTGAGGAGTGGGGCAAACCACTCGGTCTACCGTCGCCGGCACCACTGCCAGTCGAAGGTGCCGACATTCGCACCACACCGAAAAAGGAGCGTCGCTTGGTGGCCACCAAGACGCGTCTGAACAATGAGAAGAATCTGCGCAAACGTAGCGAGTCACCCAGCAAGGCAAAGAAGCCCGCTCCCGTCTATGTGGATCTGACCTATGTGCCCCACAACGGTAACTCCTACTATGCCCATGTTGACTTCTTCAAGCGCGTCCGTGCCCGCTACTATGTCTTCTCCGGCACTGAGCCCAGCCGTCAGGTATACGATGCCCTGCTGGAGGCCAAGCAGACCTGGGAGGACAAGGAGCTGGGTGAGTTCATAGTTCATAGTATGAACTTCATACCTTTATCAAACTAAAATCTTTAATAAACAAAACAATCATTTCTTTTAACAGAGGTGACCATCATACCCACGTATGATACTGATGTGCTTGGCTATTGGGTGGCCGAGAACGAGGAGCTGCTTGCCAAGCATCGCATCGATCTCTCGCCATCCGCTTCGCGCTGCACAATTAATTTGCAGGATCATGAGACCTCATGCTCTGCATATCGCTTAGAGTTCTAGGCCACGGGATTGTTTATTGCATTTGACGATGACAACTGAAAGCTACAACAACAACAAACAACAACCACACTGACAGTGATTTAAGTGGGCCCTCGTATTCCTTATAGGGCTAACAACAGCAACTAGCTAACAACAACAACTAACAACAACAACAAAGACGACTTCCACGTTTTGAGCTTAACGATGACGACAACCAAATAATGGAAAAAGAGAAACATGAAAACAATCGAAACAACTACAGCAAATTAAAAATACCATAGCTTGACAACAAAATGCAATACGCAAATGCCGTGCGCCAAATAAAAGAGTTAAAACCAAAAAAAAAAAAAAAAATAAGAAAAGAAAAGAAAGACAGACAACAAAATGAGCGAAATAAAGAACCAAAAAAGCTGAATATGGCGGAGTAACGGGTCACATGGATGACGCCATTTTGTTTAGCCAATGCCGTCTATTTACGCTTTTTGCCGTTTTATTTCTCAAACAAAGGAAAAGAACAAAAATGCAGTAAACAAGGTAATAAATTGATATTTATTTCAACAAATTAATTACTGGAAAATGCATTAATCGTATACACCAAAATATACCAAAGAAGCGCTACGTGCCACAAAAAATACCAAAAACAAAAATGAAGGGAAAAAAAAAGAAAGCAAATGTAAAACACATAGATAACTCGCATTATTTATGCATATGTAGGTATATACAACATATATGCTGATATAGAATGTATACGTATTTGTTGCTTTCATTAAACGTCAAGCTACCTTGCATAGTAATCCAAAGATCAAAATTGTTTTCAAAACCGCATAGCAAAAATATACAAGAAACAAAAATAATTAATAATAAAAAAAAAACAAATGAAAAACCAAAAGCAAAATGCAAATAGAAGATACAATGAGTGTATTTCAAATATATTATTCATGTTTATTGTATTAGTAAATCTTTTATGAAAACTTTTGAAGAATCCCAAAATATATTTGAATTTTAAATAAAATATATACACGCAAAAGGTAAATATTTCAATATGTATGTATTTATGTCGAAGCTGAGTGCAGGCTAAATTAAATACATAGTACTTAATACTTACTAGTATTTATTGAGCTAAGTATAAATTAATCTTACACACACACACTCTTAAATCATAACACGAAACGCATATAAAAATGTTTTTTTTTTGTTCGTTACATATTTTTTCGAGATTTTGTTTTTGTCTATAAATAATAATACAACTTAACTTGATGGAAAATGCACAGCAAATGTTAAGACATTAAAAAATTGTTTAAAAACTGTAGCTAACAAAAAGAATTTAATACGAAATGCCACGTAATCGTATATAAAATGAACTCTTATCAAAAGTCTAATGCAAATTCAATGAACCAACCAAGTAAATAATATGCAACCTTATATAAATGTGCCTCCCCAAAATGCAAACAAGTGAACAATACAAAAAGTCTTAAATATCTAATAAAAAAATACTAATACAAATATTACAATTATGAAATAATAAATACTAATAAAATCAGTTAAGTTTATGGGTTTATGAATTCATCTTAAGTTACACATGCATACATACATATTATTCAAGCAGGCAGCTGAGAGAAAAACTTACTGAAAAACAATGGGTAAAATATATTAATGAATTATCCAAACATTAACTACTCTAATAGCTCAAACACGCAAAATGATATGCATACATTTATATAGAACAAAGTAAACAATACCTAAGTCTGGCAGAATTTGAATGAAGTGGAAGAATTGTTGAGCTATAACTAGATTTTGATCGGGATCTGTCTCTGTATCTCTGTATCTGAGTCATGATCTAGTTGCTGATAAATTGGAAGTCATGTGGTTTGATAGAAGTGTGTTAAGTGAGGATAGCTCTGAATGATTGCTGTTGTTGGTGATAAAGTTGATGACGTAGCGACGATGTTAATGCTGATATTACTATATAAGGTTTACGAGGGTCTGATTGGGTTAGCATGGGATTGGGGTAGGGTGTCATTGAACCAGATATTGTGAAACAAAAACTAAATAAAGAACACAAAGTGAATGAAGGTTATTTTTCTAAATTTTTTTTACTTTTTCATAGTCATAGAATAACAAATTTTCAAAAACCAAAAAACAAAAAAATACAAACTATAAAACAAAAAACAAATTAAATGACAACACATACTAAAAAAAGGTAAAGGCACACGCAATTATTAAAAACATAAATAAGACAAAACTATACTCAACAGCAGAAGAAATCCAAAAAGTTTGATGCCACAGCGAATACAGTCCAAGAAAAAATTAATAATTATTAACTTTAATGGGAAATGAAAATTTTAAAAATATTTAAATAACAATTTTTATTAAATTACAAATTGATATTTGACATACAGACTTTTTAGGATATACATACATATATAAAGCCGATTTTTATAGAGCGCAAGTATCAGATATTAATGAATTCAATAAATATTATTCTTTGCATTTTTAACAAACAATACATATAAATATATATATTTTTCTGTTGCTTTTTATACAACAACAAATACAAAAACAACCAGGCGCAACAGTCGACAAACCACTGGCTACCGTCCAGTCTACAAAGTTTGATAAGCAACAAGCAAAAGAAAATAATTAAGATGAGAATTAAACATTAAAAAAATATATACAAACCATTTAAGCAAATTGTGGAGAATGATCAAATACTTTTCAAATGATTCAAGCGCGTATGTGATAGTTTTTTTTCGTAGCAAAAAAATTAAATTATTCTTTAAAACAATTACCTATTTTTTTGTTAGTTAGCCTTCAGTTGTGCTTGAATAGGTACGAGAATATGATTTAAGCTGCTGCAAAATAAATACTCTACATATTTATGTATGTATGTATATGATATAAAGTGATAAAAAAAATTATTTGATGACTACTAGCAAACAGCTTTAGACAGGGATTTACAAATTATAAAAAATTTTAAATATGAAACATATAATTGCATTAAAGAAAAGTTAAAAACAAAGTCAATGGTACAATCACCATAAAAAACTTATTTTATAAATTATTTAACTATACCTATAACAATTATGTATTTCTGTTAAAATCAAGAAAAGTTAAGAAATTAATCAATTTTTATGAAATAACTTTAAGAGAATAAATGTACCTAAACATTTCTCATTTCAATTGATCACATATTATTTAAAAAAATAAAATTTACCAAATCAAATCTTAAAGAAACGATCTCTGAAAATATTTGAATACAGTCAGAGATCATTTAAAAATGACAATTGAAGTTAATCTACTTAAAAACGAAAATAAAAAACGAGAAAAACTATAATATTAATTTTCAAAAACTTTTGCGATACAAAAAAACGAAGAAATTTAAAAAAAAAGAAAAATATTAAATACAGATTATACACACAAAATATTAAATGCATATATATAACAACCTATATACACTATATACTTGAATGTGTGAATGTTCGCTTATAAGCTCTAAGTAAAAATATATACTATATGTAAACATATATATGTATGTATTTTCCAAAACGAAATCAATTAAGTTGAGCAAAAAAAATAAGAAAATTAATAACGAAAAGCTAAGTGAGTGTTGAGTTTATTATGTTTATTTGTCAGCTTAGAAATCCAATGTATCCATTGCCTTATCCAAAAGTACTTATATACTTACTAACTACATAATACCTATATACTTGTGTATTTATAAGTATGAATTTACCCATTAAAAAATAAAAAAACGAAGAAAAGACGGCGAAAATTAAGAATTTGTTTGTTGAATTTGCTATATGAATTTGCTTTTACCTATTAGCAGCTTCGATTTAAATCAAATATACTTATTTATATATGCATACACGTACATATATATGACTACTATTTAATCATTAGTAAAAACAAAATGCATGCAGAAAATTGTTAAACTACAAAACAGAAATCAAATACAAACATACAAGAAAAACACTTTATACACACACGCTATAAGAGCTGAAGCAATTGAGTATATTCATTATATACGAGTACTCACATAGATATGACGTCAAATCAATTGCAATATACAAGATACAAATGCGTGCACAAAGCCACAAAAAGTGCTGCGAACTACTTGCAAAAGAAAAGCAGGCACAAGAAAATGTTACAAAAAATATAAATGGGGAAAAAAAGGAAAACACACAAACTTATTCACACACATAAATTCAAATGAATGCAAAATTTAAAAAATATTAAAAGAATATGCAAAAGAAAAGCAAAAAAAAATACATATATGTATTACATTTTATGAACAAGTCAAATCAAGCTTATCTCAAGAACTATTTCCAAAAAAAAATAAAAATCTATAAATTATAATAAAGGTATTTATGTGAAAATTTCTAAGTTGTTTTATTTCCAACGACTGCCGTTTTATAAGCATACTATTTAAACCCTGGGAGAGGATATATCATTTTATTTAAGGCAAAGTATGAAACTTGCAGAAGCAGATCCTATCAAGTAAATATATGTTAAAGTTCTTCTGGAAGGATCTGAGGAGTGGTAAGAGCTAGAAGCATCAAATTTGGAATGTAGACTTATAATGTTATCACTGTGCACGGCAGTCCACACTGATGACAAAAGCATCACGAACGGTGCGAAAGCGACTAGCAATCACTGCAGAGGGCAGTCCCCGCTGGTGACGAATGCATCACAAAGGGTGCGAAGGCGACTAGCAATATATACAGTAAGAATGGAACATTTGCAACGACTGTCCAATCAGATCGAGCTATGCATCGATAGGTATAGTTTTAAGTTAAAACTTTTAACTAGCAAAAGTGCACACTAAGACTTTTGGAAAAGGTGTAATTAGTTAGGAGAAGCAAAATTTAAATGATTGCAGCGGATTGGGCCGTTGGAGCCTTGCGGTAAAATTTTTTAATCTTTTACTATTCTTATAAAAAATACGCGTTAAATAACACCTCGATCATTAAAATCCGACCACTGCAGTGGTTCAAAAGATAATTAAATTTGAAAATTTTAGTCGCCCTCCGAATGTGATGTGGTATGCGCACATACAGAAGACACACTGTACCCAGTGTATCTTAGATAACTCACATTGTAACAATTTGTTGCAATGTTTACGCAAACTCAAGTCTTAAGCATATTTCAAGTGTTAAGTTATATAATAAGTGCACGCTTGGCACTCGGCATATACTAGAGTGTTAAACATGAGAGTTTAAAGGATGACAAGTCTCTACCCGCTTCTAAGGAAGTATCACGACCTGAATCTGTGGCAGAAAGCGTAAAAGCTGAATCTGAGAAGCCGGAGAGTGTGAAGGATGATAAGTCAAAGGAGCCTTCCCGCCGAGAATCTGTTGCGGAAAGTATTAAACCTGAGAGTACTAAGGATGATAAGTCTCATCCAGCATCAAAAGAATCATCACGGCCAGGATCTATGGCAGGAAGTGTAAAAGACGAAACTGAGGGGCCAGAAAGTGTGAAGGACGATCATTCTAAGGAGCCTTCCCGACCTGCATCCGTCGCTGAGAGTGTTAAGCATGAGAGTCTAAAGGATGACAAGTCTACACCCGCTTCTAAGGAAGTATCGCGGGCTGGATCTGTGGCAGGAAGTGTAAAAGATGAAACTGAGAAGCCTGAAAGTGTGAAGGATGATAAGTCAAAGGAGCCTTCCCGCCGAGAATCTGTTGCGGAAAGTATTAAACCTGAGAGTACTAAGGATGATAAGTCTCATCCAGCGTCGAAAGAATCATCAAGACCAGGATCTGTGGCAGGAAGTGTAAAAGACGAAACTGAGAAGCCTGAAAGTTTGAAGGACGATCACTCTAAGGAGCCCTCCCGACCTGCATCCGTCGCTGAGAGTGTTAAGCATGAGAGTCTTAAGGATGACAAGTCTACACTCGCTTCTAAGGAAGTATCACGGGCTGGATCTGCGGCAGGAAGTGTAAAAGACGAAACTGAGAAGCCTGAAAGTGTGAAGGACGATCACTCTAAGGAGCCTTCTCGACCTGTATCCGTCGCTGAGAGTGTTAAGCATGAGAGTCTTAAGGATGACAAGTCTCCACCCGCTTCTAAGGAAGTATCACGTCGAGAATCTCTTGCGGAAAGTATTAAACCTGAGAGTACTAAGGATGATAAGTCTCATCCAGCGTCGAAAGAATCAACACGACCAGGATCTGTGGCAGGAAGTTTAAAAGACGAAACTGAGAAGCCTGAAAGTGTGAAGGACGATCATTCTAAGGAGCCTTCCCGACCTGCATCTGTCGCAGAGAGTGTTAAACATGACAGTTTAAAGGATGAAAAGTCTCTACCCGTATCTAAAGAAGTGTCACGACCAGAGTCGGCGGCAGAGAGTGAAAAGCATGCTTCGGTGAAGGATGATATTTCCAAGGAACCTTCCAGACGCGAATCTATTGCGGAAAGTATAAAGGCAGAGGCAATCAAAGATGATAAATCTGTACCAGCTTCTAAGGAAGTATCACGGCCTGGATCTGTAGCAGAAAGCGTAAAAGCTGAATCTGAGACGCCGGAGAGTGTGAAAGATGATAAGTCAAAGGAGCCCTCCCGCCGAGAATCTGTTGCGGAAAGCATTAAACCTGAGAGTGCTAGGGATGATAAGTCTCATCCAGCATCGAAAGAATCGTCACGACCGGGATCTGCGGCAGGAAGTGTAAAAGACGAAACGGAGAAGCCAGAAAGTGTGAAGGACGATCATTCTAAGGAGCCTTCCCGTCCTGCATCTGTCGCTGAGAGTGTTAAACATGAAAGTCTAGAGGATGGAAAGTCTCTACCCCCTTCTAAGGAAGTATCACGACCTGGATCTGTGGCAGGAAGTGTAAAAGACGAAATTGAGAAGCCTGAAAGTCCAAAGGACGATCATTCTAAGGAGCCTTCCCGTCCTGCATCCGTCACTGAGAGTGTTAAGCATGAGAGTGTTAAGGATGACAAGTCTACACCCGCTTCTAAGGAAGCGTCTCGACCAGAATCTGTCACAGAGAGATTGAAAGATGAGACAGTGAGATCCGAGACCGAGAAGGAAATAGCGTCTGTTCCGCACGAATCTGTTATTGACAGTGACGTAACAGCAAAATCTGGAAGTATCAAAGATGTGAATGTTGAACGCTTACAAGACATATCTAAAGAGGCTACGCGTCGTGAATCTCTAACAGAAAGCTCAAAAGATAAAATGCCTGCACCTTCATCGCAAGAACTTTCAAGGCCACAATCCGTGTCTGAAGCTATTTCAGAAACTGTTTCTTCCCCAATTGACAGAGCACCACGCGACCTTGCGGAGTTACACTTGAAATTGGGTGTCGAATCTAATGGAAAGAAAGGCGATTTTCCAACTCTGTCCAGCCCTGTTGACGTTGCTGAGGGCGACTTTTCGCATGTTGTATCAACGACTCTTACAGAAACAGAGTTTCTTATTAAGCCAGCAGAGTTTTCCAAAGTTAGTGCTATGCAGACTGCATCTAGTCCATTAGATGAGGTGGCCATATCTTTAATTGACATTACTGATGGTCTTAAAAACGAAGCCGAGAAGCTCGACGGAATTAAAGAAGTTAAATCCATAGATGCAAGTCGGGAAGCGGTTGCTGATAAGGTAAAAGGATCAGAAGCCGGAAGTGTGACAGAAGAGTTTAAATCTCCAATATCGTCAAGAGAAGTATCACGCTCAGCATCTGTCGCCGAAAGTCTTAAGGCAGAGGGCGTAAAGGCTAATAAATCTCCTTTCGTATCTAAGGAAGTTTCGCGCCCAGAATCTGTTGTCGAAACAGCATCTTCACCAATTGACGAAGCACCAAAAGATTTCACATTATTAGAGCATATCAGTAAGGAAATATATGTTTTGAATAACGAATCGAAAGGCAGTTTCCCAACATTATCCAGCCCTATTGAAGTTGCTGAAGGTGACTTCGTCAAAACAATTACAAGTTCAACGTCGGAGACACAGCTACCACCAAAGCCGGCAGAGCGTTCTGAAGTTGCAGCATCCAAAACTGCATCCAGCCCAGTAGACGAAGCCCCAAGCAGTCCTATTATGGAGTTGGCAAGTGTTAAGCCTTCAATGGAGTCAAAGGAAACATCGCGACCTGGATCTGCTGTCGAATCCATGGCGTCCACTGAAACTTCTCGCCCCGCATCTGTAACTGGAAGTGTAAAAGCTGATTCGGCAAAGGCTGAAAGTGCCAAAGGCGATATTTCAAAGGAGCCTTCCAGACGCGAATCTCAGGCGGAAATTACAAAGGCGGAAAGTATCAAGGATGATAAGTCTGTACCAGCTTCAAAAGAAGTATCACGACCTGAATCTGTGGCAGAAAGCGTAAAAGCTGAATCTGAGAAGCCGGAGAGTGTGAAGGATGATAAGTCAAAGGAGACTTCCCGCCGAGAATCTGTTGCGGAAAGTATTAAACCTGAGAGTAATAAGGATGATAAGTCTCATCCAGCGTCGAAAGAATCCTCACGACCAGGATCTGTGGCAGGAAGTGTAAAAGACGAAACTGAGAAGCCTGAAAGTACAAAGGACGATCATTCTAAGGAGCCTTCCCGACCTGCATCCGTCGCTGAGAGTGTTAAGCATGAGAGTCTTAAGGATGACAAGTCTCTACCCGCTTCTAAGGAAGTATCACGACCTGAATCAGTGGCAGAAAGCGTAAAAGCTGAATCGGAGAAGCCGGAGAGCGTGAAGGATGAAAAGTCAAAGGAGCCCTCCCGCCGAGAATCTCTTGCGGAAAGCATTAAGCCTGAGAGTGCTAGGGATGATAAGTCTCGTCCAGCATCGAAAGAATCATCACGACCAGGATCTGTGGCAGGAAGTGTAAAAGACGAAACTGAGAAACCTGAAAGTGTGAAGGACGATCATTCTAAGGAGCCTTCCCGACCTGCATCTGTCGCTGAGAGTGTTAAGCATGAGAGTTTAAAGGATGACAAATCTCTACCAGCCTCCAAGGAAGTTTCACGACCAGAGTCTGTAGCAGAAAGTGTTAAAGATGAATGTGAAAAGCCTGAAAGCGTAAAAGCCGAAACATCAATTGAGTCTTCCCGACGTGAATCTGTTGCTGAAAGTACAAAGATTGAGAGTGCAGTTGTATCGAAAGATACGTCGCGGCGAGAGTCTGTCATCGATAGTGTTGGTTCCAAGCAAACAGCGGACACAAAATCGCCAGTTGCCTCTAAAGATTCATCGCGTCCAGCATCTGTAGCTGATAGTGTGAAGTCAAAGGAATCTTCCCGTCCTGCCTCAGCTGCCGAGACTGCATCCTCACCAATTGATGAAGCGCCAAGGGAAATCCCAGATGCCTTACAATTACAGCTATCTACAGAGCCAAAAGGAATTTTCCCAACCCTATCCAGTCCCGTCGATGTTGCTGAAGGCGAGTTTTCCCATACAATATCCGGAGCTATTGAACTAGAAAAGCCGGCAGAGCGCAGTACAGTTGGTGCAAAAATGACAGTGTCCAGTCCTGTAGATGAGGCAGCTCATCTCCTAGAAATGAGTGAAGTTGTTAAAGAACATATCATACCAGAGACAAGCTCCACAGAATCTGCTGATCTGACAGATTTGAGTGTAAATACGTTTGAGGAAGACTTTAATAAACTATCGGACGCAACTCATCACATTACGTGAGGATAAGCTCCAAACCAAGAACGAAGCTTCACCAAAGAAGTGCAAACCGGAACTACCATTGAGACAGTTACACAGAAGCTGGAAAGCACTCAAGATGCGGTGGAAGAATGCGTGCAACAAATCAGCAAAGAGAGTACCATGCATGGAGCAGAACTATGAATCCGCAAAGGACGCCAAGATGGAACGGAGAGATCCAAGACTACAACCTCAGCAACCGGAAGACAGTTGAGACCGAGCTAGAAGAGAAAAAAACAGATGTGATTGAGAAGATCGTGTCCACTTCCGAGGTACTGTCTGAAAACCCGTCAGCAAGCTGACTCTATTACAGAGATCTCTGAAGACGCTAATGACCAAGGGCAACCTCGAGTTGAGCGGCTTCTCAGAGCTTCGGTGAAACACACAACTACCACCAAGCTGACTCAACTCCGAATTCACAGCTACGATTTGCGATCGTGATCAGAGTGTTCAGCATGATACTAAAGACACAGTGATGAAGAACATACATTCTCTCCACCAACAGAAAAGGGAACGAGAGTCCCCGAGCAACCACTAAGCGCCCACTCTCCCCGCGTGAGGAAGAAGTCGCCAAGGATTGTCCCCAGATGTAGCGAAAGTGTTGAAGTCCGACAAGGACATAACCGATAGTATACCCGACTTTGATAGCAGAAACAGTTGCAGGAAAAACCAAAGACTAACCTGCCGAAATTGAAGCGGAAGCTTTCTGAGCTCACACAGAAAATCGGAGAAGCTCACACCCCAGCAGGTACTCCTGAACATCTCTCAGGCAAAACAACTCCCGTCAAAAGATCTCGCAAACTGGATGAAAAACTAATGGAAATCGAAGACGATGAAGGTAGACATCGAATCAGAGAAGTCTTCACCGGACTCGGAAGTCAGGACCAGTACCACCTGAAGGAGCGGACAAAACTGAGCAGTCAGAAAAGGCAACAATTGCGCGAAGGGAGTCATCGCTGAAGCAGCTGATCGAGGATATTACCAAAGAACTCTTCCAGGCCGAGAGTCAGTCTGCTAGTCAACAGGGGATCCAGATGATTCCCTGCCACCACGTCCTGAATCTGCAGCGGACAGTACAAGCAGAGAAACATCTTGAACAATCTGCGAAGAGCTCAAAGGAAGCATCACGACCCGCATCTGTGGCCAGTAAAAAGAGACGAAGCAACGCCACCGAAAGATATCTCCAGGACATGAGTCAATTGCCAACGCCATGTAAGCGATGAGCGATGCTAGCAAAGCTGACTCGGAATCTAGACGGGACTCCGTGCAGCACCGCCGCTGATAAGCCGGAAGGCTGAAACTTTAGCCAAGGACGCCTCTCGTCCCGAATCTGTAGCGAGTCGGGTGAGCGATACCCAGCCAGCAGCTAAGGAACCTGAGTCGTCTCCGACCAGCCTCAAGTGCAAGTCGGATCAGTGCCAGGGATGAGGAAACCATCAGACTCGCAGCATGGTCTCGATTATGGCTTCAGCAAACCGTTGAAAAGCAAAACAGCAGTGCAAGCAACCGAATCCACAAGCGCTTCGAAATCCACCACGAAGTCAATCACACCTCACGGGAGGAATCTGCGAGTCGCGTCTCTGAGCAGCAGCACGAGCGGTAGAGGATAGTTCTCGACGCGAATCATTGTTCTGGTCTGCTAACCGACAAGGAGGTCTCTAAATCGGCGACCACTAGAGTCAACGAGGACGAGCGATATGGCGCTCACCGAAGACTCATTGAGAAAACTACAGCTCTCACAACTGGAGGAGCTGCTCATTCAATCCGAAGAGTGCTCCTCAGAATCAGTAGATAGACGAGATTCAAACGACGAGCTTCCCAAAAACCGAGCGGTCAAAGCACAAGTCGGCGAGACAATAACAAGGTAGCATTACACAGGAACCAGTTAAAGACGGCAGTCTGCAAGGAGAACGGCCAGCCGAGTTCTTGGCAACGGAAAGCGACGAAGTCCTGGCTAAGGAAACCTTCAGTACAGAGGCCACCAAGACGGCTGAAGAGCAGCCTGAAAAAGGCGAGTTCCTCACAACATGCCGCGTTTGTCGGGCACAGATGAGCCACGACGCGAATCTGTGCTGAGCTCACACCAGTGAGGGTCGACAAACCCGAGAGCGGTGCCGTACGGCAGTAAGACAGTGATGATGATGGCCGCGCTAGCCTGAAGGACGGCCGTTCAAAGTCCACCGCAACCCATCATGATGACCGGCATCCGCGAACCGTCTGAGGAGGTCGAGACCATTGACGCCCTTACGGAGGAGGACCAGGAAGACGAGGACGGAACATGAACCGACTCGGAACGGAAGCGCGAACATCAGTGCAGCAACCACAGCCACAACCACTAAAACAAGCACACTCGCTCGACTCCAGCGAACAAAGTACTACCGGCACACTAATACCTAGCTCCACAAAATCCAGCAGACAACAGGCCGAGACCATTACACTAACACAATCAGCACAACAGATACAGATGCAGAACGACTCAACGGATGCCACAGACCGCAAGACACCACCAACGGCACCAGTCAGTCCCAGTGTCAAGCCAGTAAGCACCACATGCACTGCCACAGGTGCCACAACAGGCTCCTCCAGTTACGGCAGGAGCGAGTCTAGCGCTGCTAGCATAGCATCCACATCTGGTCCATTGTCGCCCAAAGACATTAGTGGTAAGTCAAGTCCTGGTGCATTAACATCTGAAAGTCAATCCATACCAACACCGTTAGGGCGTGAATCACATACCGAGACACCAGAATCATCGCCCAAGCCTACATCACCCTTTCCACGTGTCAGCAAGGACGAGCTTAAGTCTCTGGGTGTCACCGGAATACCCGATGCCTGCGACGCTAGCGCTGACTCCACTGAGATGCTACCCGAGCTTCACGAGCTGCGCGGGCTTGAGAGCACCACAGCCCTAAGTGGCAGCACCGAAAAGATCATAACGACAACCATCACCACAGTGACCAAGGTCATTTCCGCCGATGGCAAAGAGATTGTCACCGAGCAAAAAACAGTTACCACAACCGACAGCTCCGAGCCGGACAGTGAAAAGGTGGTTGTAACCACAACACGCACAACCAGCGAGAGTGAGAAGAGCGAGAAAAGCGAGCGAGAGCGAGAGCAGATGCTACCGAAGGAGGTGGCCATGCTGCGTGGCATCCATCGCTCCAGCACGCCAGGCAGCGACGAGGAGCGTCTGGCCGGTGCCATGAGCGATGACGAACTGCCCGGCTCGCCACGTAGCTCCAGCTACGATCTGCAGCGATCCAGCTCAGGCGTTAGCAAACGTTCAGATCTGGATGCCGATGACAGTCAGGATGATATTCCTCCACAGTATGGCAGCGAGGAGCACTCGACAGCCCGTGCCGTTCTGCCAACCCGTGCAACCGATCCCATGGCAACCTCCTTCTATGGGGCGCTGCCCGATAGCTTTGATCCAAAGCCTAGCACCGAGCCAATACCAATACGTGGTGCATTGCTGGTAACCTGCACGGAATCTCCGCCAGCCAGCCAGTCATCCGAGAGCGTGGAGAGCACCAGCCAAACCTGGGCCGGACACAAGTTTCTGGATGAGGCTGACAAGGATTTCCAGAAGGCACTCGAGGAGCATGTGCAGGCGCGTGGCGCCGAAGTGATGTCTTCCGTGACCGCCAAATACTCCTACTCACCATCCAAGGCAGAGGAGGTCGAGCACATCGTGAGCAGCACCGCCGAACGGCAACGCTTCCCCCTCAGCGATGTTCAGAAGGTGCGCAGCGGTGACAGCCTGTTGGGCAGTATTGGTGGAGCCACTGGAAGCACTGCACCCGAGACCACAGACTCGAGTGGTGCAGTGACAACTGTATCGACAACAGCATCAGCATCAGCAACAACAACATCAGCGTCCGCAACAACAGCTAGCACTGGCACACTACCCAAGGATCGCCTTGAGGAGTGGGGCAAACCACTCGGTCTACCGTCGCCGGCACCACTGCCAGTCGAAGGTGCCGACATTCGCACCACACCGAAAAAGGAGCGTCGCTTGGTGGCCACCAAGACGCGTCTGAACAATGAGAAGAATCTGCGCAAACGTAGCGAGTCACCCAGCAAGGCAAAGAAGCCCGCTCCCGTCTATGTGGATCTGACCTATGTGCCCCACAACGGTAACTCCTACTATGCCCATGTTGACTTCTTCAAGCGCGTCCGTGCCCGCTACTATGTCTTCTCCGGCACTGAGCCCAGCCGTCAGGTATACGATGCCCTGCTGGAGGCCAAGCAGACCTGGGAGGACAAGGAGCTGGGTGAGTTCATAGTTCATAGTATGAACTTCATACCTTTATCAAACTAAAATCTTTAATAAACAAAACAATCATTTCTTTTAACAGAGGTGACCATCATACCCACGTATGATACTGATGTGCTTGGCTATTGGGTGGCCGAGAACGAGGAGCTGCTTGCCAAGCATCGCATCGATCTCTCGCCATCCGCTTCGCGCTGCACAATTAATTTGCAGGATCATGAGACCTCATGCTCTGCATATCGCTTAGAGTTCTAGGCCACGGGATTGTTTATTGCATTTGACGATGACAACTGAAAGCTACAACAACAACAAACAACAACCACACTGACAGTGATTTAAGTGGGCCCTCGTATTCCTTATAGGGCTAACAACAGCAACTAGCTAACAACAACAACTAACAACAACAACAAAGACGACTTCCACGTTTTGAGCTTAACGATGACGACAACCAAATAATGGAAAAAGAGAAACATGAAAACAATCGAAACAACTACAGCAAATTAAAAATACCATAGCTTGACAACAAAATGCAATACGCAAATGCCGTGCGCCAAATAAAAGAGTTAAAACCAAAAAAAAAAAAAAAAAAAATAAGAAAAGAAAAGAAAGACAGACAACAAAATGAGCGAAATAAAGAACCAAAAAAGCTGAATATGGCGGAGTAACGGGTCACATGGATGACGCCATTTTGTTTAGCCAATGCCGTCTATTTACGCTTTTTGCCGTTTTATTTCTCAAACAAAGGAAAAGAACAAAAATGCAGTAAACAAGGTAATAAATTGATATTTATTTCAACAAATTAATTACTGGAAAATGCATTAATCGTATACACCAAAATATACCAAAGAAGCGCTACGTGCCACAAAAAATACCAAAAACAAAAATGAAGGGAAAAAAAAAGAAAGCAAATGTAAAACACATAGATAACTCGCATTATTTATGCATATGTAGGTATATACAACATATATGCTGATATAGAATGTATACGTATTTGTTGCTTTCATTAAACGTCAAGCTACCTTGCATAGTAATCCAAAGATCAAAATTGTTTTCAAAACCGCATAGCAAAAATATACAAGAAACAAAAATAATTAATAATAAAAAAAAAACAAATGAAAAACCAAAAGCAAAATGCAAATAGAAGATACAATGAGTGTATTTCAAATATATTATTCATGTTTATTGTATTAGTAAATCTTTTATGAAAACTTTTGAAGAATCCCAAAATATATTTGAATTTTAAATAAAATATATACACGCAAAAGGTAAATATTTCAATATGTATGTATTTATGTCGAAGCTGAGTGCAGGCTAAATTAAATACATAGTACTTAATACTTACTAGTATTTATTGAGCTAAGTATAAATTAATCTTACACACACACACTCTTAAATCATAACACGAAACGCATATAAAAATGTATTTTTTTGTTCGTCACATATTTTTTTGAGATTTTGTTTTTGTCTATAAATAATAATACAACTTAACTTGATGGAAAATGCACAGCAAATGTTAAGGCATTAAAAAATTGTTTGAAAACTGTAGCTAACAAAAAGAATTTAATACGAAATGCCACGTAATCGTATATAAAATGAACTCTTATCAAAAGTCTAATGCAAATTCAATGAACCAACCAAGTAAATAATATGCAACCTTATATAAATGTGCCTCCCCAAAATGCAAACAAGTGAACAATACAAAAAGTCTTAAATATCTAATAAAAAAAATACTAATACAAATATTACAGTTATGAAATAATGAATACTAATAAAGTCAGTTAAGTTTATGGGTTTATGAATTCATCTTAAGTTACACATGCATACATACATATTATTCAAGCAGGCAGCTGAGAGATAAACTTACTGAAAAACAATGGGTAAAATATATTAATGAATTATCCAAACATTAACTACTGTAATAGCTCAAACACGCAAAATGATATGCATACATTTATATAGAACAAAGTAAACAATACCTAAGTCTGGCAGAATTTGAATGAAGTGGAAGAATAGTTGAGCTATAACTAGATTTTGATCGGGATCTGTCTCTGTATCTCTGTATCTGAGTCATGATCTAGTTGCTGATAAATTGGAAGCCATGTGGCTTGATAGAAGTGTGTTAAGTGAGGATAGCTCTGAATGATTGCTGTTGTTGGTGATAAAGTTGATGACGTAGCGACGATGTTAATGCTGATATTACTATATAAGGTTTACGAGGGTCTGATTGGGTTAGCATGGGATTGGGGTAGGGTGTCATTGAACCAGATATTGTGAAACAAAAACTAAATAAAGAACACAAAGTGAATGAAGGTTATTTTTCTAAATTTTTTTTACTTTTTCATAGTCATAGAATAACAAATTTTCAAAAACTAAAAACAAAAAAATACAAACTATAAAACAAAAAACAAATTAAATGACAACACATACTAAAAAAAGGTAAAGGCACACGCAATTATTAAAAACATAAATAAGACAAAACTATACTCAACAGCAGAAGAAATCCAAAAAGTTTGATGCCACAGCGAATACAGTCCAAGAAAAAATTAATAATTATTAA
Source organism: Drosophila recens (assembly GCA_037043495.1). Taxonomy (NCBI): domain Eukaryota; kingdom Metazoa; phylum Arthropoda; class Insecta; order Diptera; family Drosophilidae; genus Drosophila; species Drosophila recens. The sequence continues at coordinate 221,448 of JBAMBJ010003085.1, read as the reverse complement.
CTTTAATGGGAAATGAAAATTTTAAAAATATTTAAATAACAATTTTTATTAAATTACAAATTGATATTTGACATACAGACTTTTTAGGATATACATACATATATAAAGCCGATTTTTATAGAGCGCAAGTATCAGATATTAATGAATTCAATAAATATTATTCTTTGCATTTTTAACAAACAATACATATAAATATATATATTTTTCTGTTGCTTTTTATACAACAACAAATACAAAAACAACCAGGCGCAACAGTCGACAAACCACTGGCTACCGTCCAGTCTACAAAGTTTGATAAGCAACAAGCAAAAGAAAATAATTAAGATGAGAATTAAACATTAAAAAAATATATACAAACCATTTAAGCAAATTGTGGAGAATGATCAAATACTTTTCAAATGATTCAAGCGCGTATGTGATAGTTTTTTTTCGTAGCACAAAAATTAAATTATTCTTTAAAACAATTACCTATTTTTTTGTTAGTTAGCCTTCAGTTGTGCTTGAATAGGTACGAGAATATGATTTAAGCTGCTGCAAAATAAATACTCTACATATTTATGTATGTATGTATATGATATAAAGTGATAAAAAAAATTATTTGATGACTACTAGCAAACAGCTTTAGACAGGGATTTACAAATTATAAAAAATTTTAAATATGAAACATATAATTGCATTAAAGAAAAGTTAAAAACAAAGTCAATGGTACAATCACCATAAAAAACTTATTTTATAAATTATTTAACTATACCTATAACAATTATTTCTGTTAAAATCAAGAAAAGTTAAGAAATTAATCCATTTTTATGAAATAACTTTAAGAGAATAAATGTACCTAAACATTTCTCATTTCAATTGATCACATATTATTTAAAAAAATTAAATTTACCAAATCAAATCTTAAAGAAACGATCTCTGAAAATATTTGAATACAGTCAGAGATCATTTAAAAATGACAATTGAAGTTAATCTACTTAAAAACGAAAATAAAAAACGAGAAAAACTATAATATTAATTTTCAAAAACTTTTGCGATACAAAAAAACGAAGAAATTTAAAAAAAAATAAAAATATTAAATACAGATTATACACACAAAATATTAAATGCATATATATAACAACCTATATACACTATATACTTGAATGTGTGAATGTTCGCTTATAAGCTCTAAGTAAAAATATATACTATATGTAAACATATATATGTATGTATTTTCCAAAACGAAATCAATTAAGTTGAGCAAAAAAAATAAGAAAATTAATAACAAAAAGCTAAGTGAGTGTTGAGTTTATTATGTTTATTTGTCAGCTTAGAAATCCAATGTATCCATTGCCTTATCCAAAAGTACTTATATACTTACTAACTACATAATACCTATATACTTGTGTATTTATAAGTATGAATTTACCCATTAAAAAATAAAGAAAACGAAGAAAAGACGGCGAAAATTAAGAATTTGTTTGTTGAATTTGCTATATGAATTTGCTTTTACCTATTAGCAGCTTCGATTTAAATCAAATATACTTATTTATATATGCATACACGTACATATATATGACTACTATTTAATCATTAGTAAAAACAAAATGCATGCAGAAAATTGTTAAACTACAAAACAGAAATCAAATACAAACATACAAGAAAAACACTTTATACACACACGCTATAAGAGCTGAAGCAATTGAGTATATTCATTATATACGAGTACTCACATAGATATGACGTCAAATCAATTGCAATATACAAGATACAAATGCGTGCACAAAGCTACAAAAAGTGCTGCGAACTACTTGCAAAAGGAAAGCAGGCACAAAAAAATGTTACAAAAAATATAAGTGGGGAAAAAAAGGAAAACACACACACACTTATTCACACACATAAATTCAAATGAATGCAAAATTTAAAAAATATTAAAAGAATATGCAAAAGAAAAGAAAAAAAATACATATATGTATTACATTTTATGAACAAGTCAAATCAAGCTTATCTCAAGAACTATTTCCAAAAAAAAAATAAAAATCTATAAATTATAATAAAGGTATTTATGTGAAAATTTCGAAGTTGTTTTATTTCCAACGACTGCCGTTTTATAAGCATACTATTTAAACCCTGGGAGAGGATATATCATTTTATTTAAGGCAAAGTATGAAACTTGCAGAAGCAGATCCTATCAAGTAAATATATGTATGTACATACCAGGGATTAAAACCGAAACGAATATCGGTTTCAGTTACGGTTTCGGTTATGTTCGGATTTAGGTTTTCGGTTATAGGTTACGCAAAGTCTTAGAATAAAGGTTTCGTAACGGTGAACCGGTTTTCGTATGTTTCGGTTTTGAAATACCGGTATGGTTTCGGTTCACAAAAAAAAATTTCAATTATTTCACATATAAATACAAATTAAAAATAAAATCAAAAATAAAATACAAAGCTAATAACAAAATATCAGAGATCGGAATAAATAAAAACAGTTCAAAGTTTTTCGTTTTAAATAATTTTTAGCTTGTTTTTTAAATTTTCATAACAAAAATTAATAATAAAACATCCTTTTTAAATTGTTTTTTAAAGTTATACCATAACTCTTATTTGCAAATTTTCAAATTTCAACTAAAAATAAAAGTTTTTTCAACTTTTATTATAAAAATTGTAAAGAGAAATTTATTTTAAGATGTATGAAAAACCGAAATGAACCCTTATAAACGAAACGGTTACTAAACGGTTATTTCGGTTTACAGAGTTTCGGTTTAAAGGTTTCGGTCAGATGAAAATATTTTTTTTCGGTTACGGTTTCGGTTACGGTTTCAAATTTCAATCGGTTTTTACCGGTTAAAGGTTACGGTTTCGGTTAGGGTTTTAATCCCTGGTACATACATATACTATATTCTTAATCGGATTCAAAAAAAAAGTTCTTCTGAAAGGATCTGAGGAGTGGTAAGAGCTAGAAGCATCAAATTTAGAATGTAGACTTCTTATGTTATCACTGTGCACGGCAGTCCACACTAGTGACAAAAGCATCACGAACGGTCCGAAAGCGACTAGCAATCACTGCAGAGGGCAGTCCCCGCTGGTGACGAAAGCATCACAAAGGGTGCGAAAGCGACTAGCAATATATACAGTAAGAATGGAACATTTGCAACGACTGTCCAATCAGATCGAGCTTTGCATCGATAGGTATAGTTTTAAGTTACAACTTTTAGCTAGCAAAAATTCACACTAAGACTTTTGGAACAGGTGTAATTAGGAGACGCAAAATTTAAATGATTGCAGCGGATTGGGCCGTTGGAGCCTTTCGGTAAAATTTTTTAATCTTTTACTATTCTTATAAAAAATACGCGTCAAATAACACCTCGATCATTACAATCCGATCACTGCAGTAGTTCAAAAGATAATTAAATTTTAAAATTTTAGTCGCCTTCCGAATGTGATGTGGTATGCGCACATACAGAAGACACACTGTACCCAGTGTATCTTAGATATCACACATTGTAACAATTTGTTGCAATGTTAACGCAAACTGAAGTCTTAAGCATATTTCAAGTGTTAAGTAATATAATAAGTGCACGCTTGGCTTTCGGCATATAGAGCTAAAATGCCCCAATTCTTTATAACTAATAAAAATAACTTTTATGCACAATGTGCCGAAATCTAAACTGTTTTTTTTTAATATTATATAAGTTAATTTTAATATTGCTCGACACAATATTAGATATCAGAAATTTTGGGGCATAGAAATGTTTTCGTCACTAGACTTTCACCACGTAAAGAGGATTTTTTTATGATGTACATATTTAAAGAGAACTACATGATTAATATTGAGAGTCAAGCTTTTATAGTCGCTAAAATCCACGCACCCACACAGACAGGCAAACAAACAGGGACGAACAACAATGGACTCGACTACTGGTATTGATATCGACTAGTTATATGTATGTATAGTACTGTATATATGTATATACCTTGTATATGTAGTTACTTTATAGTGCCTCGTTCTGCCTATAACATACATTCACGCAAAAATTATTATTATTGAAGGGTATAAAAATAGTTGACCCTACTTTAATGTCCTCTGGCGACAGCAAACATTATCATGTGGCTCACCTTTTTATCTGCCAAAAGTCCATTAAACGTTTGACTTATGTATGCTTGGTCAGCATTTTAGCTTGTTGACAGTGAAATGAATTAATTCAACTACAGTATTGATAATGATTGATGAAATGTGGCACGGTTACTGGGTGTTGCAAGTAGCAGACAGGTCTGTTGTCTGTTGCCTGCTTCCAGCTACAGTTGGCAGTGACACTTGCCGTCAACGGGTCAAGTTCGTGGTTAAAGCATTTCCAGTCAGCTTTCCCGATCCGCAATTAACAGATTTACCCGCATCGAGTACTAGGGAAATTGCAGTATCTAAATTGGGAAAATCGATCAGCATTTAATTGTAATTAACTGATAAGATAATCGCACTATCTGGCCAAATAAATATAACCAACAAGTGGCGAGATTCTGTCACACATTGGTCATGGACATTTTGGATGCGGTGGCGCCTCTGCTGCGTGTCTCACAATGGTGCAACCTGTGGCAATGGCGCCTGGACTCGGCCACAAGGCCATTGCAACGTTCCCGCTGGCTGGAGCTCTACAGTCTGGCGGTTCTGCTCGTGTCCATTGGCTACTTGTCGTACGGACTGTTCGACGAGAGTCGCACCCCCGTCGACAGTGGCAACGAGACGAGCAACATTGGCCACACTGTGGACTCCATTCAGCTGGTGGGCATCCGTGTGGCACACATAATCTCGCTCCTGGAGGCACTGTGGCAGCGCGAGGCACAGAGTCGATTCTTCGCCCAGCTGCGGGAGATTGATCGGGATTTTGCCAGCATGTTGCACGTCAACGTGGATAACGCGAAACTTCGCCAGCAGTTGTCCCGACGCGGTATGTGGATGCTGGCGGGTTACACATTCAGCCAGGGCTTCATCATTGTGGCCAAAATGATATCGCCGGATAATGATTTTCCCATCTATTGGATATGCTATCTGCTGCCGCTGCTCGTCTGTGGCCTGAGATACTTTCAGATCTACACGGCCGTCTCCATACTGCACCAGCGCCTGGAGATGCTCCTCCATCTGCTGGAGTCGCTGCAGCTCAACGAGTCGGCGATCCAGAAGCCCTATGCCTGCATGTGCGTCAAGGAGGCGCTGCAGATGCAGGTGGCAGCTGCCGCCTGCATGCAACGTCTCATCACCGCCAGAGTTCTCTACCAGCGCCTCTGGTTGCTGGTTGGTCTACTGAACCGTTGCTACGGCCTCTCCATGCTGGTCAATCTGGGCAACGACTTTCTGGCCATCACCTCCAATTGTTACTGGATCTTCTTGAACTTCCGGCAATTCGCCGCGTCTCCCTATGACTTCATGCAGATCTTGGGCAGCACCCTGTGGACTACTCCACATCTTGGCAATGTTCTGGCCCTGGCGTTAATGTGCGAGCGTGCTGCCTACTTTGTGAGTATACTGAAATAAAACAAAAATTAAGTATTTTAAGATTTTTGACTATTTGAATGCGAAGTGGTTACTATTTTATTCGCATATTGTGTTTATTTACTTATAATATCCTAATACATACTTAAACTAGTGGACGCTGCTACAGTCGAGCATACTCGACCCCGTACTTACTATGGAAAAGCAACACAGTAAAATAATATAAATCGCTACAAATATTAATATAGTTATGAACTAAATGTACTTTTCGCCCAACAAGGGGGCTCTATTCGGCTCAGCGGAGTGTGCTCGACTGTAAGATACCCTGTGCCCTGATTAAAATGTGAAAGATATAGAAAATTCCCAATCTATGATTTCGCTTGAGGTACAAAAAAAAATGTCATACTAAATCTATATTTATGATTAATCGTTCCTATGACAGCTGTATAATATCGTATACCGATTTTTGGTCAGCATATGTGGGACCATCTTATATGCATTTTCTGTCAGACTTTATTTTTAACTGATCGTTCCCATGGCAGCTTTATGATATAGTGGTCCGATCCAAAATCAAAAACAAACTCGATCTGCGAGACAATCCTACATACCAAGTTTGGAGTCTCTAGCTCTTATAGTCTCTGAGATCTAGGCGCTCTTACAGACAGGCATGGCTATATCGACTCGGCTGTTGATGCGGATCTGCCTGTTACTCAGTTTTACTCCTGTACTAACAGTTGCCACAATTGGCGCTTTTGCGCCAAAATTGGCTCTTTTTGTCCTGTTGGTGCAATGTCACTTTATTTTTCGATTTGGCTCTTTTTTCATCAGTTCTATAAAGTTCTCAATGGTTGTTACTTTATTTTGTTTAATTATTAAACAGCGCGCGTCTCTTCGGTTTCACAATTTCAACTAAAGAGATCGAGATGTGAGTTTCTTGTATCGATATCTATATTTAGATACCGATACATCGAAACTGTTGGTTGTATAAGGTTGTCAAAAAAGTCTTGCGGTATTTTTATTGAATTTTCAATTGTTCATAAAATTGGTTATAATAATGCGATTTAAGTCAAATATGCGCCGTTTTGTTTGATGACGAGTTCCCAACGAGATGCCAACTTCATAATGCCCCTCGCTTCCCTATTGTCAAAAAACTCGGAGAGCCAATTTTCACAGGACTCTCTTGTGGCCAACTTTCGACTACCAAGCTCGTTCGCCATGGACAGAAATAGGTGGTAATCACTTGGTGCGAGATCCGGTCTATACGGTGGATGCAAAAGAACCTCCCATCCGAGCTCCCAGAGCTTCTGGCGCGTCACCAAAGATGTGTGTGGCCTGGCGTTGTCCTGATGGAAGACAATTCGGCCTCTGTTGATCAAAGATGGCCTCTTCTGCATGAGTGCTGCATTCAAGCGGTCCAGTTGTTGGCAGTACAGGTCCGAATTGAGCGTTTGGCCATAGGGGAGCAGCTCATAGTGGATGATTCTCTGCCAATCCCACCAAACACAATGGCATCTTTGATCACCTCTGCACCAGAACGAAAACGTTGAAATCATCGTTGTGCGGTGGAAATGGAAACTGTATCGGGTCCATAAGCTGCACAAATTTTATTGGCAGCATGAGATGCATTTTGCCTTTATCGTAGTAGTACTGAAAAATATGGCGTATTTTCTCTTTATTTTGCTCCATGTTTGCGACGCTATAACTCACGAACGACTAAAGACAAACAACAACATGGGTTAGCGTGTGAAAAGAGCTTTCCAAAAAGCTCTAGCGTGAACCGATGCGACGAATACAACTAGAACTACGCGCTTGCAAAGACAAGCTTGCGGAAATACCGCAAGACTTTTTTGACAACCTTATATTATTATCGATACTTAGAATTTAACATTATGAATATTTACATATAAATCTACACTTTACATTCGGCTAACTTGACTACAGATCGCCCACGATCTAGTTATGTTATCTTTTGGTACAATATATGGTGTTACAAAGTTTGAACTTAAAATATACATACAAGTGACTTAACAATAAAGACCTATAGTGGTCGAGATACATTGAATCCAAGGCTTAAGCCTTGCTGGCTCCAGCACTCCCCGATATGGCATTTGCGTTAATTGACAGTCTTCAATATCAGTCACCTCATAACGATCATTCTCAAAGACTCTACTTATCTTATACGGTCCACGATACTTTGGAGCAAATTTTTTATTGACTCCCGGTGTTGTATCTACATTTCGAACAGCAACATAATCTCCTACTTGATACATTAACGGAGCTTTATGTTTCTTGGCGTATAACCTCTCGTTTCTTAATTGTGAACATAAGATGCTTTCGCTGCTTTTTCCCTCATTGCTCCTAGGTCTCTATTCTCAACGTTCAGTCTGTCCTCTAGGTATTCTGTTGATTCATCTAGTTACTATAGGGCCCTTCTGATTTACTCCAAACAACAACATACTCGGTGTTTCCTGAGTACTACTATGGACGGCATTGTTTATGGCGTGTTCAACTTGTTCATCAACTTATACCAATCTACTTACTGAATTGGCTCGGATAATTTACCTAACATGGGGGTAAGGACTCGCTTGACTCGCTCAACTTGACCATTAGCCTGAGGTGCTCCCGTGGCCACTTTGATGTGCTCTATGCCTCGTGCTTGCAAAAACTGACTAAACTCTAATGATGTAAAACACGTGCCTCTATCGGATATAACTCTAGTGGGTCGACTATAAAATTCAAAGTATTTACCCAGGACATCTTTAGCTTCCCTAGTACTGGTGCTGTTTACTGGAAATAGTTTCACAAATTTTGTGAACGCATCTACAATAACTAAAAGGTGTTTTCTCTTTGACTAAATACTTGGCAACGGTCCTAGGTGATCTATGTAAATGGTACGAAAAGGAACAGGTGACTTCGGAATGCTGTGTAGAGTTCGATTATGAATTGTTTTTGGCATAGAATGCAAAATACATGGTAGACAGTTTCGAATATACTGTGCAACTTTGCTGCGCATTAATGGAAACCAATACGTTTTCGTTAAGTCATTTACACATTTCTCCACTGCTAAATGTCCTAATTTCTCGTGTGACATTCTAATTACTTGTTCTTCCATGCCTTCCGGTACATACATGCCTAATTTATTGTCGCTACTCCTTTTGTATATGACTGCATCTATCATCTCAAAGTCTGTCTCTACTCCGTCCTCTATCATTTGTCTAATTTTAACTATTTCTTTATCTCGCATTTGTTCAGTTTGCAATATCAGGTCAACGTCATCTGGTGTCACACCCACTACTCCAATAGTTTCAATTAATTTATATAACGGTTCCTCTATTTATTCAAACGTTTGCGTTCCAGTTGTTCGCACGCTACAGTTCAAAATCAGTTATTTTGTATAGTTTTAGGTTGAAAAATAAATATGTATTTTTATTTAATAGCATAATCACTAAATTAAGATGAAAATGTGAATATGTGTTATTGCGTTAAGTGTTTGGGAACGAAATATTTTTATTTAATTAAATGCAAAAATCAAATTAACTGCAAAAAAAAGTTTTGGTCCTTTTTAGTCAATTTGGCTCATTTTTTGTCTGTTTTTGGCTCAATCTGATATTTTTAAGTGGCAACCGTGCCTGTACTTTTTTTTAAATACGGGATCTAAAAATATATCCTAAAGTCGAGAATTTTAAACTTGAATTACCGAATGATTTTTTTTTGTTTGCCATGTAGAATTAAGAGAATTATTAGCATTTTTTGGCATCTTTCACCTTTGCAGACAACGCGCTTGGCTCTGAGTCTCCATCACATCCGTGTAGATCTGCAGAACGACAGTCATAATGCTCTAGTGAGTTGTTCTTTCTCCATTCAAAATGCAGCTCTTTCAACTGCCTCTTTAATTCGCTCTTAGATCACACAGTTCTCCCTGCAGCTTCTTCATCAACGTCTTTGTTTCAGTGCCGCGGGCTTTTTCAATGTGGACTGCACGCTTCTTTACACGGTGAGTGAAGACGCAGAAAGTGCTTCAGATTTATAGAAACTCCTCCTTACAGATTGTTGGAGCGACCACAACGTATCTCATAATTTTAATTCAGTTTCATATGAGCGAGATCAGCTTTAGTAACGCCTCCGCCGGTGAATAATTAAGTAACCCATTTAATATAATAACGTATTAAAAAATAAAGCCCTAGTAGTCCCTGTGCACTGCTGAAACAATTCGAAATAGAACTCAATCTCAAATATATACGTATTCGTCTAGACACGAATAAGTAAGTATTAGTTATAGACTTCCCACATCTGTCCAAGACAACAGATCGCAATTGCGATCCAAATTGGACATCCTATCAGTAAACACTTGAAGTTCCCCACAACATGGACTGCTCGGGCATGGACCCCGATAAAGTACCCACCACAGATGATGAAAAGACTTTTATCAACCCATCCATGGCAACAACAACAACTTCCATCGATGAGCTGAGCAGCGATGAAGATCTCTTTGAATTCCTCAGGGAAATCCCCATTGGCGACAGACATGAGGCAACTGCCAGCCCCAGTGAGCAAACCATTACCATTAGCGACAGCGAGGAGCCCATGGCCAGCTCCTCCTTCACACTCTCCCCGATCACGACAGTCCTGCAGTCCTCCAGCGACAGCTCCAACAGCCTGGTAGCTGTCGTCCAGCGCAGCGAGTTCGCCAAGCTCGTGATGCGCCTGGGCGAGGAGGGCGACGGCGATGCCAACCAGATCGTCATGGAGCTGCTCAACTCGAAGAAGCATGCAGAGAGGGCCACCTCGGTGATCGAGCGCGTCTCGGAGAACCTCATGCTCCTGCTACGCACACAGACTCTGGCCGAGGCTGGCATCATTACAGGTAACGAGCGATATCGCTCCTTCAAGAGTGTCCTGCAGAACTATGCCAAGCTATACGCGGCCAAGAGATTCATCGAGAAGATTCCCATGCTCTGCTTCTCGGAACGGGAACAGCAGCAGCAGCAGGGCAGGGATTCAAATGAGAGCGATCAGACGCTGGCTCGCATGGTCGCCGATGAGGTGCTGCAGATTCCGGAGCTGCTGCGTCAGCTCTGGGCCTCCCTCGAGAAAATGGAGTTCTTCAACGAGGACACTGCCTACAAGGTCTACTTGGAGGCACGTCGTCATCCCCAAGCGAAGATCCTGCGCGAACTGATGCTGACTCGCATATCTCGGGTCTATCTCTGCATCGTCAGCTCCGCTTCCTTCCTTGACTTCAGCGAGCAGGAGTTGATCCACGTGCTCAACAACTGCTACCTCAGCGTCAACTCCGAGATAGAAGTGAGTAGACAAACATAACATACATATGTATATCCTGCTTCCTCTAGCTATTCGCTGACTCCCCTTGTAGATATTCCTCTCGGTCATCCTCTGGCTGGAGCACAATTGGTACGATCGCAAGAACTGTGCAGAGCGAGTCCTGGGCGGAGTTCGCTTTGGCTTGATGCCCACCTGGTATCTCTACACTCTTGACAGAACCAATCGCTGCTCCCACTTCGCCAGGGTCATCTACAGCAAGGGAGTGCAGGAACTCTTGGAGAAGGGCCTCGAGTGAGTAGACCTTCCCTCCATTTGATATTTTGATTACTCGATTACTCTACTCGCTCGCAGGGATGCGTTGGCTCTGCGTTCCAAGCATTTGCGTAATCCCAGCTCTGCTGATGTGGAGAGTCCCTTACCACGTGACTGGGTGGCCGATCCCGAGTGTCGCCATCACCACAAGTGCCACTGCGAGCGATTCGTGTATCCCACATACGACGTGTTCAAGGACTACCTGGCCAGGATCATACGCTGTGCCCCCAACTACTGGCGTACTCTGCGACCCGCTCAGGAAGTCTATCGGAAGGTACTCAAGTGCTGTGCTCCCCCTTACCAGACTTTCAGAGCGAACTAGCTATTGCGATGACAACAGTTGTCTCATCTTTCTATATACCAATCACAACAGCTACTAAATTCCATGTTTTATCCCATTTGGCCTGCTGTAATGCAAATTCTTTTTAAAGTGCTTACATAAAAATTAGAAAGCGTAAAAGTTGGTTTTACTGTGCAACTGTTTTGCTTAGATTTGAGATAGAAAGTAAATTTTAAATATTAAAATTTCAATATATTTCTATGTCTTAAAATGGTTTATGTTACAATCTTACTATCCTTCTTAGTGTAATCGATAGAATACAAACGGCCCATTTTGGAAGTCAATTTTAAAGAAAATATCCAAAAATATAGAAAAAGTGAATTTATTCCAATGTAGAATCTATATGTTCATCATATTGAATTTCTTCTAGCGTATATTGCTTAAATAAATAACTTGAATACATTTTTGGAAAGAAATTTCACGAGATGTGAGTTTTTGATCAATTTTTCGTTTTTAGCCTCGGTTGACATTTGTGTGGAAATGCCCATTTTCGTTATTTTTCTTCTTTTTTCACATATCCTTCCTGTTCTTGAGATGAGATAGCATCTTTTGTTATTTGTACGCGTATTAATACTCATAAACAAAACGTCCTTACGAGGTAGAAGTCTAGTGACGAAAATATTTTCATGCCCCAAAAATTTCTGATATCCAATTTTGTGACGAATAATATTAAGTTTTACATGCATATAAGTTGTAAAAAAAATAATTTTGGCGCATAAAAATTAGAAAGCGTAAAAGTTGGTTGGTTGGTTGGTTGCTTAGATTTGAGATAGAAAATAAGGGGCAAAAGTTGTAAGCAATTAATCCCGAAAAAACCGATGTGAAGTAGTTTTGCATATGGTTTTGTAAAAAATCCCATACTCGTTATTTCGAAAATGATATAAATGACATATGGGTAATTCTCTAATGTCGAATGCGACATTCGTACGCATTCAAAGTGAATGTGCGCTCGGCACATTGCGCTAAAATGTCTCAATTCTTCATACCTAATAAAAATTAATTTTTTACTCAGTGCCGAATAATTATAAATAACTAATTATAATAATTATAATTAAAAAGGCATAATTTTCTTAATGTTTCATTCACATACATTTTAAACAATTTTAATATTTCTTTTAACAAATTTATTTTATTTGCGCTTATTCGGTGCTATAAAATTTCGATAATTAATATCACAAATAAAACTTCAAAATTAAACATAAGAAAATTAAAATCAGAAATCAATATTAAAATTTAAAAATAATTTTATTTTAGGATGTATGAAAACAGAAATTAACCCTTATACATAAATGAAACAGTTACTAAACGGCTATTTCGGCTTACAGAGTTTCGGTTTTTAAGGTTTCGGTCAAATGAAAATTTATATTTTCGGACACGGTTTCAGATACGGTTTTAAATTTCAATCGGTTTTTAGCGGTAAAAGGTTACGGTTTCGGCTAGGGCTTTATTCCCTGCATATAAGATATAATTTAATGCTCTTTGAGAGCGCAGTATCAAATTTTCGACTTCTTTATCCGTTATGGCAGTCGTTTGACAGAGTGGACCGAGCTAAACCAAATTTGGTCAGAATGGAAATATATGACAAGTCAGTTGTCAGTTAGTTTTTCATAGTAAATCAAATATATTTTTGCAGTTGGAAAAGTCAACTGTACTTCATAAATGAAGGCAATTGCTTAAACATTTTGGGTGTACGAATAATTGTTGGGTTGAGTGTAACTATCCGAGTAGAAGATTCGACAGTCGGTTATGCCCATCGTTTTCCCTATACCCCAGGCTCCCCTCTGTGAATCCCCGTCTTCCACAACATGTAGTTAACTTTTTCTCTACTTTTCACTCAGTTTTCGCGCGCCAAATAAAATCATCAGCAAATAATTCATGTTCGCCACATTGTTTTCTAATCTTTTTTTCTCTAATTTCTTTACATTTTTTTTTTAATGTTTTTTTTTTGTAATAAGTTGAAAGGCTTAGGGCAATTCTTGTTGCGTTTTGTTAGAACTAATCGCAGCGAGTTGCCGCCACAAAAGGGGCTTTGAATTGAACTGGGCGTGACTGTGAGTTGTGGGTCTGTTTCTGGTTCTGGTTCTGGTTCTGTGCTCTTATCAGTCGACAGTGATAAGAATGTAGCCCAGTTATCGGTGATGGGGGAACACGGAATGGCCATTAAAGGTAAAGCTGTTGGCATTGCATTCATTGCTGGTTAGTCGCAGTCAAACAAGGGACAATGTCAGGTAAGATGACTCCACAAGTGGCAATTGTATAGTAAGTGCAATTGGCAATAGATTCAATAGACTCTCTCGCCTTCTTTAGAACACAGTTGGAGACACTTTAGTCATGGGAGTATACCACCCAATGCCGTCGTTGCTGGACATGATTCGGATGGGGATACGATTTACATTGGACGCGCCTTCTACAACAATGACATGCTGCCGGCGAAGGTGATTCCGAGCAAGGGCAAGGGGTATGTCTCCTATGCCGGCCAGGAGGTCGAGCTGGAGAGCTATGAGGTGCTCAGTGGCCACAACTACGAGTGGCTGCCGGCCGAGAATGGCCAAGTGCCGCCCGGCGCCGTTCAAGTGGGTCAGAATGTGGACGGGGAGTTCCTGTATGCGGGTCGTGGCTATCACGCTGGCAGCTTAACCGTCGGCAAGGTGCATCCCTCCCACGGTTGCCTCTACATACCCTACGATTCCGAGGAGGTGAAGATCTTTGCGTACGAGGTGCTCTCGCAACAGGAACGTTGGATCGACTCGACGGCAGGAAATATACCCGAGGGGGCGGTGCTCGGTGGTCACGATTCCAACGGGGACGCCATCTACGTGGGTCGCGTCTTCCGCGACGGTGACCTGCTGCCCGCCAAGGTGGTGCCGGCCAAGGGCACCGCCTACGCCGCCTATGCCCAGGCCGAGCACGAGGTCACCGATGTCCAGGTCCTTGTGGGCGCTGGCTATCAATGGACACACGCCTCCCATGGCAACGTAGTGCCCAATGCGGTGGCCTCGGGACCCACTGTGGATGGGGAGACCCTCTATGTGGGACGCGCCCACCACTGTGACAGCCTGACAGTGGGCAAAATTCATCCCTCCCATGGCGGCATCTACATCCCCTTTGGCGGCGAGGAGGTCAAGCTCGAGTCCTACGAAGTCCTCGTTCGCACATAGATTACACTCAAATACAAATAGCCTGTACTATACATACATATATGACTAATTGGTTGCCCCATTCGAATTGTATCACTTCAGTTTATCAATACTTGGGGCTATAAAATAAATTGTAACGAACGGAAACGTCTGGGGAATGTTTATTACCAATAGCGATAAGAGCTACCAAAGTAATTGGCTGACTTTTCATAATAACTAAACAAAAATGAACCGATAAGTTCAACTAACGATTCATTCACAAGAAATGTTATTAGTATGCTTTGACTGTATTTATTTAACCCAATTTTGATATCAGTTTCAAATCAAAACGGCAATTTCAAATTCAACAGCGCCACCTGTTGGCTTTACAGCCAACTAAAAATATAGCGCCATCTGTGTTTACTAAATCAATAGTCTTGCCAGACAACGTAGCTGGCAGCGCTGTTCCCCTGTGCTGCCAGATCAGACACAGATCTGTAATCGAGTATTTTACATACACAGCTGATTTTAAAATAATAGCGCGCAAAGATTATGAGCTCCTTACGCAGTTGATTTTTGTGTAAATATTGACTATACCTTTCTACAACAATAAGTAAGAACAAGAAATCAATAAATTACACTGTTGTCAGCAAAATTATGCAAATATAACATCGGAAAGCTGCCACCTGACAATAAACATTGCGCAGCAAACGGCGAGTGGTTGCCACCAGGCGGCACAAGCAATCAGCTGTTCATGCTAACAAGTAGTCGATATATAGTCGATGATGTTCACATTTGGCATGCTATCGAATAGCTCGATAGATTGCATATTTATTCAGTAGATTTTTTGCGGCTCAAAAAGTCGGACGTGTTTGTGGCTATTTATTTTTATTTTTTTGTAAAAGCAAACACTTGCAAACATTAAATACGTGTGCTGCATTTGTTGAAAAGTGCGCGTGTAATGAATGCAAATACACGTGTATTTCTGATTGAATCTAATTGAATTACCAAAGAGGAAAAGCGCAACCAACGCCAACAACAAGAACTAGTGCAAGTGACAACTCTTTTCGACGAAACTCATTCAACTCCTTCTGCGCCTTTTGACACGACAACAAAGCAAAGCAGAGCCAAGAGCAACATAACAACACAACACGGCAACTGCTATTGTTATTGTTGTTATTGCGCTGGCAGAGGAATCAGCGGAACAAGTCCATAATTTAATGAGCCATCAACCCGCACGAGTAAATACAAATTAATTTCATGTCAATTGTGTTATGTTTACCTTAATATCTATTGGCAACGGTGGCAACAACAAACAGCAGCGACATTTGCCAAAAACATAAGCATTAACATATTACCTGTTTTAATTCAACTATATTCAACGATAACAACAACAGCAACGAATGGGGAGGGAATATCAAATGATATGAATGTGAACATCATGAGGGGAAGGGGGTGCTGGGCAAATGCCTTCATAGCCAGGGAGAGAAAGAGAAAGAGAGAGTCAAGGCAACGTCATCTTGCAAAAAGCTTTAACCAAGTTTTCTGTTACTTCAATACGTTATTGTTGTTGTTGTTGTTATAGCCTGTATTGTTGTTGCTTTTGCTGATGTCGTCTTCAGCTGCCGTTCCTGCTGTGGTTATTTTGTTGTTGTGTTTTGCTCCCGCTGCTTGCAGCAGTGCTGCCAACTTTAGCTTTTAACAGTCCGATCTAGCCTTTATTTACGAGCTATACTCGTACAGTAAAAGAAGCTTTCTAGCTTGTTTCCAATGAATTTAACTTTTTTAAAGTATTTGTGCTGGTCTATAAATACATTAATCTTTTATTGATTTAATGTGCAAAGTAAATTATTTTTCGTTTTTTTTTTGTTTGGGTATACACACTTCACGTTTGCTTATCGTTTTAATTTTGTTCCCTTCTAATCAGTTTTTGTTTGCACTTCTGCTCGAAAAAAAAACCCGAAAAGCAATATTTATTGTATTTTTATATCAGTGTTTTAATCACTTTCTAGTCTATTGAACAACAATCAAGTTGCACACTTGCTTTGTCTCATTCTTTTGTCTGAAGAACTAGTCTTTTTTCGTTTGTTTTGGTCTTGCAAATGTTGGCAGCACTGGAGTCTGTGCAGCCGCATAATGAGAGTGCTTCAATTTCAATGCACTCGCCTGTCGCGCGCTCTTTTTTTGTACCTTGAATGCATGTGTGTGCGTGTGTGTGTGTGTGTGTGTGTGCGGGTGTGTGTGACGATTTGAAGTTGTTGCCGCTTTAACTTGGCGCTTCATTTGTTCGCCACCCACGACCCTTTGCAACCCCCTCGCTAACCCATGCCCCCTGCTGTCATCTTTGGTTGCCCTGGGGCACATATTTTGTTATATTTTTGTCAAAGTTTGTTGCACTTATCGCAGTTGCACAAAAGCCACACATAGAGAGCTGGTCCTTCGTCAAAACCCTTCAATATCTGGCAACGCCAGCTGTGTCCCAGTGAACGTTGTTGTCACCACGATTATTATCATCATCATCATCATCATCATCATCATAATTTCCATCTTTGTCGCCTTCGTGCAGCAACAATTAGTCGCAAACAAAAGCTGTCAAAAGCGAGTGCAACTTTAGCTGCAACTTTGGCTGCAAGTGCATCTTCAAACTTTAACTTTAACTCGATTTCCATGCACATGTCGTGCCACCATCCATGTCCATGTCCATGTCCAATTCCATTTCCATTTCCATGTCCATGTCCATGAGCGTATTCACAACCATTCCGCAGCGTGTTCATTTTATTTATGTACATATTTCACTTGGCACTTGTTATATTTATACTCGGTGGCATGCCGCATGCGGCTTGTGCAACACGTCACATCATCTTTGAAGAAGTACGAGGCAGTCAAACACACACACATGCACACACACACTTGCACAAATGTTTTCCATCTCCCAAATGAAATTAGGCTGCAGCTCATCGACAGCCAAGAGCCAAGAGACGAGAGCCTCAACGCATAACTGAATAACTCAATAAGCCAGCTCATTGCCATGTAAATTGAATGTCCAACTCAACGTTTTGGCATTACATACATATAAATTAGCATGTATTTGTACAGATACATACAGTTGCGGTCAAAAAAATAGTAGTGCGTGCAATGAATTTACAAAAACTCAAAATTTAAAGACTTTTAATTTATCCACATTTTTTATATAATTTTTTTAAGATACGTTAATATATTGTAAATCCATGTGAGGAATCAAAGATAGTGAACAGTTATTATTTTTCGACTTAGGAATTTTTTTCTTGCAATAGTCTGAAAAATGGGCGGTCAAAATAATAGTAGTGATGAACATTTTCAAATATTTTAATGATGAAAACGATCCTAAACTTCATTCTTTGTTATTTTAAAGGTTAGATATGAGAAATGCACTTAATAATTAACAAATTTAATAATTTGTTGTGAAGCCTTTATCTTGAATTACCGCCTTTCAACGACGGCTCATGGAGTCCACCAGGCTTTTACATCGTTCTGTTTGTATTGAGCTCCAGGCGCTCCTAACGATCTTCCAAAGATGAATATTGTTTGTTGGTTGATGCTTGGCAACATCCTTATTCATATCGGACCAAAAATTTTCAATGGGGTTCAGATCGGGGAACCGTGGTGACCACTCCACTACATTAACATTTTTCTATGCGAACCATTCTTTCGAAGATTTGCTGATATGCTTTGGGTCTATGTCCTGTTGGAACCTCCAAATTATCGGCATATCATCTGAAAAATATGGTAGCAAAATGTCCTGCAGAATTTTCACATGTTCGTGCCTTTCCATTATGGTTATGATCCAATATATGGGTTGGACCCAGTAATGTAAAAATGCGCCTAGATTATTATTCTCATACCACAATGTTTGATGGTCCTGCAGGGGAATCTGGTCTGATATTCGGACTTTTACGGATACCTTACATGTTGTCAAGATCCTCGACCAGCAACAAAAATAATTTTGGACACATCCGACCACTTGAGGTTTCTTTATTTCTATAGGGCCAATTCAGATGATCCTTAGCAAATCGAAATCGCTTTTGGACAGGTATTTTTTTTAATAACGGAATTTTTCACGGGCTTCTTTCTGCCAGATTATTATTTCGCAAACATCTAAGAATGTTTTACACAGTTTGGTCCATACTAAAGTCCTTTTTTAGAAGTGATGCAGGAGCAAAAGAGTCGCATTTCAAAAGTCTCACTACTTTTGTCACTAGTCTTTTGGACATGGATCGAGGTCTTCCACATTTATCCTATTTTGGCGACTGCTTAATGGCGTTTCTGATTATGGTTGGCAATCATCTAGTCAAATTTTTCCACTTCCTTAAACGTTATCCTTTAAAAAATAAATTTTTTAATAGTAGCACGCTTTTCTGGAGTGCAATGCTTGCCACGCCCCATTGTAACAACTCTAAGCAAAAAAATGTGTATAAAATTTATAGCAAATTATCAAATTACAATTATAAATATCAAATCAAGTGCCTTTCCTGCTTTATATCCTTTATTTCCACTTTTAATGCATTCACTACTATTATTTTGACCGGAGCAAATATAGTATAGATCACGAAATTACGGAAAAACTCAAAAATGAAAGAAGCTTTTAAGTCCTAATGATACATTTCCATAAAAGCTTTTCCAACACAATGATCTGGTAAAGTCAGAAAACAAAAACTCTTGTTTAGAATCAAAATATCTAAGCTTAAGTATTTTGCTTGGTAGCACTACTATTTTTTTGACCGCAGCTGTACATATGTATATATATACATATATGTATATACAACCAACTTGAACTTTAAATTAGCCAATATTCTAATTGCGACTTTTAAGCATATCAGATTTCCAATTCGTTTCTTATATACACGTGCCCTTAGCAATATGATATATGCATATGTACATACATACATATATTCTGCACATATTCTGTACATATATAAATCTATACATAAATTTCCATACTTAGTTATAATTCAAATTTGATTTCCATACAAAAAGCACGTACTCAACCAACTCTCAATTTGAATGAGTATTACTTAGAAAAAAGATGACTCAATATTTTGACACTTTCATTCAAACTACACTCTGTTGCACTCACTAGTTCCAACAGGTAATGCCACGATATTAATTCCCTTTGAGATCAGTTGAAAGTCATAATTATGTATGTATGCCCTTTGCACTCGTAATGTTGAATAAAAGTTTTTGGCTCAAACGAAAATTCACTGACTAATAACTTTTTACTTTTTTTGGCAAGGCACGCGTAGTATAAAAGTTTTTAATATATACTTTTCGGCTTGCAAATGAAACAATATAAAAAACATTCCTAAATGAGTTTAAAGCTGTTCAAAAGAATAAAAATAGTTACATTCTGAATTTTTAAACACATTTTCCAAGTGGATTAAACTCATTTTACTTTTTACATTTTACCATAAAGACTGTAATACTATTGGATATGTTTCTACCAACAAAATAATTATTTCATAATTTTATAATTTTTTTCTTAAGCCCAAATGGGAATCATACATTATAAAGTTTTATATTTACTGGTCTGTAACATTCCTTAGCAAGACAATTTTAATGAACTGTTACAAAAAGTTCTCAACTTTGTTGTCTATTGTGACTGTGTTGTTGCTGTTGCTGCTGAGGGATTGCGAGGGGCCTAAACAAAAAGGCATGTTGAAAATTAGTAAGTCAGAAAAGTAATTTCCGGTTTGGTATAATGACACGGAGCAGAGTCATCCCGTAGGTTGGGGCAGGAATTAAATGGTCGGCTGATGACCACGATTTCAAAATTCGACTTTTCAGCCAATTACTATACATGTTGAAGTATTTCCGTTTCGATTGGAAATTTGTCGTTAGTAAAGTTGAAAGGTTACCCAATTACTTTGGATTTGAAAGATTTTCAATAACGTGCTCTCATTAATTTACAACACAATGCAACATTTTGTAAGTTGTGAGCACTAGATGGCGCACTAGATACCTCCATGCTCGAAGGTATAAAAAATAGTTTTGTTTCATTTCTTTTGGGCTTATCTTCTATCGTAATGAAAGTTTTCATAAAGACTATACAGTCGAACTTCCTTAACTCGAATCACCATTATCCAAAGAAAAAGTTCGACTTAGGGAGACTTTGACTTAGGGATTAATTTTTTTAAAGTCTTTTAACAGAAACTACAATTTTATTTATTCTTAAATACATTTCAAATTGTAAACTTTTCTTGCTATGTATTTTCAAAAAAAAATAAAAATTGCATTGTGTTCATTCAATATTCTCAAAAATTGAATTTTTTGTTCTTTTGCTGTATCCAGAAGAAGTTCCCGATGTAAATGACATCATAATTAATTTTTCTTATTTTTAAAATTATGAAAACTGTTTTCTATAAGTGTAATGTATGTACATTATGTTTTAGGTTTCAGAACGGAAGTAAAGCTTTATTTTTATTCGTTCAATCGATCTTGTTCTGGTTCATGTTCAGTTCAGTGTTAATCCAATTAAAGTTCACTTAGTGTTCTAATATGCAACTCTGCTCTGTTAATTGCATAGTTGCATTGCATAGATTTACATTGTTATGTTAATTAGCTACTTATCGATATCAATACATAACAATAAGATACCATATTTTTCAACCACTTAAATTTTTTTGGTCCACCTTTAATTCCTTAACTAATATTTCTTTAAGCGATAAACTTTTTAATACACGGGATAGTGCCATGGTAAATAATCTTGAGCTGATGCGCTGACAAAGAAGCACATTACGATCATCTTTCCTAAAGCGCTGACAAAGAAGTACATTAAGAACATCTTTCCTAAAGCATTTTCACAAGCTTAAGTAATTGTTGATGCAACATTCTATCATATACCCTCACCATATGTTAATGTACATCAATATTACGTATCCAAACGAGCCGGTAACAAAAGCATAAAGCAGACAAAAGCAAAAAAGCCCACAAGTTAAATATAGCTAATAAAGGCTTTGAAGTTAAACAGGTAGATCTAAATCAACTCGAATATTAATGCTGATCACGATTGTGTATACTTAATAGCTAAAAAATAATTATCTCTGCCTTTGAAATGCATTTTCACAAGGTTATTATGTTACAAAACCTTTTTTTTTCCATTTCGGCCTGCGACCAAAGGGTATAATAATAATAATTCAGTTTTCATTTGCATCTTGATCTAAGCATAATTGAGTATAATCACATTTGAATCCTTTGCAGAGCAGAATGTGACCCAAAGGGAAACTTTTGTAAAGTTTTGATATTGTGCTCAGAAAATATTTCCCGAATGATAATAGAAAAAATTGAATCTAATTTTGTAATTAGTAAGATTGTTTTCTGATGGGTTTTCCGAGTATTGTTTTTGTTTTTGTCCGACTTCCTTTAGCTTATTTTTATGCTTCGGTTTTCTTTGTGACTGTGTTGTTTATGGCATTGTGTTGCCCTAAGAATTTATTCCATTGCGAATAGGAAACTGGACCAGAAACGAGCCGTTTATAAATAAGTTGGCAATAAACTTGGCTTTTTTTCGTCTATTAATTGTGAGAATTTTATATTTGAAGCTGTTGAAAAATGAAGATAATAAATCGTAATCTGTATGTTAATTCTTCCCACGATTTACTAGATGAATGTCTACAAGCTCAGTCACATTTCCATTTAAAAACTAGCTCCACCCCGAACTTGACCTTTCGACCATTAAAATATAACCCTGAACTAGTTGCCAGTCACACATCAGCATTCATAATATTATATGCACAAGTTTTGTATCATGTGTCTGAACTCAATTATCAGCAAATTGTTTATCAATGGGCTCCTCTGAATTGAGGCCCATTAATAGGCCAGAGAAGAAATGGAAGAAAAAGAATTGAGTGAAATGTGCAAACGTCGACGTCTTTGCGGCTGTCGCGTCAGTTGGCCCAGTTAACAATTCTGGCTGACCAAAAAAAAAAGTGCAATTGCCAATGTACGAGAATGTGAGAATGTGAGTTGAGGAAGATGAAGAAAAAGTTGTTGATGTGCCTGTTTGGCAATATTAAAATTTCTCTCAACATAGATTAGAGCAAATTGCAGAAATTCCTTTGCGCGTTGATCCAGCTGGTGATTGTGGTCCTAGTTTCCAACTCCCAGCTCCTGTTGCCGTTGCTGTTCCTCCTGTTCCTCCCGCTCCTAATGCTCCTGCTGCTTTGTGGCCCAAAAGTTTTAATGGGCTCTCATGGCAACGCGCGCGCGTTTGCTGCCAACAAAATGGGAACACGTAGCTCTTTAGCATTTCGATGTCATCAAAGCTGCTGCTTCCTCTTTCTACCTTCCTACCTCCCTCCCTTCGCTTCTCAACATCATGATGGCAACGATGATGATGATGATGACGATGACGTAGTCGAGTTTAGCTAGTAAATGATAAGCGAACGAGCGCGAATCTAACGATTGAGAGCACATAACGCGAAAATGTTCAAATGAAATCAAAATCTAGCACGCTTATCAATTTTAGAACTGCACTCTATCTCTCTCCGCTCTCCGCTCCCCTCTTCCCTCACACACCTTCCGCTATCCTCACAGCCCTATTGTGTGCTCCGCCTCTCTCTCTCTCTATCTCTCACTCACTCACTCATCTCTTTGGTTTGGTTTGGTTTGGCGTTCATACAAAAGCCGTTGAATGCCAACGGAAACTTTGTTGCCAATTTGCATACAATGCAGTTTGCAGTTTTCAGTTGCCAGTCGGTAGTTTGTGCAGTCGGCTTTAGCTTTTTATACCCTAGCAGAGGGTATAATAATTTTGAGACGAAATGTGTAACGCATTTGAAAGGTGTTGCGACAGAACGAAGATATTTTATATCGCCTTATTAATTTAAATGAACTGAGAGAAAATATTGTCAAATTAAACTTAAGCTTGAATGAATTCAAATTAAATATTTGCAATTCATAAATTGTATGGTACGAATTCCTGAAAATAAGCAAACCAAGTACGAATACCAATCTTGATACAAAAAAAAGCGGATCTTGATCTCTAGATTTACGATTGTATAATACTTAAATCAAGTACGTTTTAAACTTACATTTAAGTGTCCAACAAAACCAATACCTTCATGCACATTCAATCTAAAGAAATCGAGCTTAAAATAAAATTAAAATACTTATTTTTAGTAATTTCAATCTTAGTGAAAAATCAAGTATAAAATGTAGCTTTAAGGATACAAAATACTTTATATTTTTGCTATGTTGCCATAGGAAGAATTCATTAAAATTCAAGCTTAAGTATGAAAAATTATGTTGATGAATACTCCGATTGTGTGCATTTAAGAGTATGAATTCTTCGGCGTGCCAAAGATATCGTTTTGTTATATGTTTTGTACATATAAATAAGTTATTTATTTATTGAGTTTTGTTGCACAATTTCAAAGTCAGTTCGGGCCGTTGTTATTGTTATTGTTGTGCGGGTGGATGATTGGGCTTTCAATTTCCTATTCTTTTTATATCTTATTTTATTTAAAGCAATGCAATAAAATAGCTGACACTGTTGTCGATGTCGATGCGATGTCGATGTCGATGTCGATGTCACCAATCGGTTGATCGATCCACATCCAACAGTTGGGCTATCATCCCGTGTATTCTTTTGTTGGTGTTGTTAATATTGTTGTCAGCGTTGTTTTTGTTTTTGTTATTGTTATTGTTGTTGGTCGCTTGGTTGGTTAGTTGGTTGAATGGTTGGATGGGGTTCATTGACTTTAAGCATTTGTTTTTCATGTTCTTTCCAATGCTCCGTTTGTTGCTTCTGCTGCTGGGGGCGTCGTTTGTCTGCCAGCGTGTTAATTACTTTTTGTTTTAATTGTCAATTTATCCAGAAAGAGATCGAACAGCAACAACAACATCGGCAACATCTGATACTCGTAAAAGCCGTTGCGTAAAACAGTAAATTAAATAACATTTCAAGTCCTTGAGGCATCCTCATTCTTTGGCTAAAACTAACAGCGACATTTGTAGCTCAATAAAAGTCATTCGATGCGATGGCTAAAACCAACGGCATCCTAACCTAATGAATGGCCCATTCTCTGGC
Organism: Drosophila recens; assembly: GCA_037043495.1. NCBI lineage: Eukaryota > Metazoa > Arthropoda > Insecta > Diptera > Drosophilidae > Drosophila > Drosophila recens. The sequence goes on along the minus strand of JBAMBJ010003085.1, from coordinate 196,868 downwards.
AACGTTATTCGATAGCTCAAGTTAACTGCTATATCACCCACAATTGATTACTACACCCACTACAGAAGCTATTCGATAGCTTTAGCTAACTGCTCTTTAACTTGACTAATTGCTATTTCTATATGCCAAGGCGTAAGCTAACAGCTATGTGATTCCTCTTTCAGAAGCCAGTCGATGGCTCAAGCTAACTGCTATGAAACTTTACATATCTCCCAGCGCTCAATTGATAGTCGCATTCGCCTAAAATGACTCATTTAACTTATAGAACTTATCAATGTACTTCGAGAGACTATCTAAAATTTAATTACAAACTTGAATCAATAGGCTAACAAATGCTGTACACTATTGCACTCTCTCTTCATTCCATTCTCATCAGGACTTTTATATCATTACTAGTTTTTATTGTTGTAAAGCTGTTGAACTGTAAAAACTATCACAAAAAAAGAAGAAGAGAATCGAGTCCTAATAACAACTGATATATCGCATATACTTAAGTATATCAATATAGGTAATTGCACTCATAGCCCATCATGATGAGTGACCCTGTATCTCTCACCCTTTTCGGAATGTGTTGTACATAAAAGTTCAATGCACCCTTTAATTTTATAGCTCAATCAATATGAATCTATCGTTGACACAACAAATTGAATTATAACATCATTTGGCATCGGTTCGTGCTCGTGTTTCCCGGATTTCTTTCCAGTTCCCGTTCTTGATCTCATTCCAGTTCTTGTTCTTGTCTTTATACTTTTTATTATTCCCATTTTTTTTGCTTCAGCCGTTGTGTATGCGGTGAAACGTTAAGTTTTAATTAACACATTCGTGGTTCGAACTTTCGACTGATTCACTTTAAAAACTTGGCACGCTTCACTGTGCAAACGTGGAGTACCGTGTACCGTGTACCGAGTACCGAGTACAGTGTGTCTGTGTGTGTGTGTGTGTGGATTCAGTGGGTTCTGTGAGTGTGTGGAGAGTGTTGTTTGCTTGGGGCGTTCTGTCTGCGCTTCACTGCGTATCGAAGGGCGAATTCCCGGCGGTCTGGCCTCGTCAGATAACTTAGGGACTGTAGTAGTTGAAGCTGTGGCAACGCCGACCAAACAATTTCAACAATTCCAGCGGCAACAGCTGCTGCACGTCGCGCATATTGTCCAAGTAATTTATAATATGAGAGACGTGCTGATAAATGAGCTGTCGCTGTTGCCAGTCGCTAAATATTAACCAACCAGGCAGCCAGTCGCGTTTAGTTTCAGTTTTAGCCAATCTTAGCCAGAAAACAGAGATAAATACTCGAGATTCAAGCTAGACTGTGTGTGCGGGGGAGACAAAATATAAAAAATATTTAAATCGGAGAGTCCAAGCTGCGATTCGGTTCGTTGCGCCTTCGTTGATGAAGCCTTCAAACTGCTCTCTACCCTCTACCAGCTACCAACTACCAACTGCAATTTAGAACAAGGTCTTCTGACTGCCATTAAGGCACTCTACGTTACGTTCCGGCTCGGCATTCCGTATACGCCATCAAATCATTAACACTTCCCGACTGCAGCCCCCGAACGTGTCGCAACATTATTTATGCAGATTTCTTTTTTATTTAATTTTTTTTTTGTTTTTTTGAAACAAAAGCTTCCAACTTAAACTGTCGCAAACGTCGCCGTCAACGCACCGAGCGCAACAAGCGTGAGAACTAATGCCAGCCACTGCCAGCACAGTGGTTCAAAGCATAAGCAAATCGGCAAACAAAAATTGTTCTTAACAAGCATACTTAAAACTGCCTTGCACTATGACAGGTAAATTTAGAAGAACTAGTCAGGTCGATCATATATAAATAAATAGCTAAAAATAAGGAAAGTGTGAAAATAAAGATTCACATTGTGATATTGATATTTAGATGAAATACTATAGGGATAGATAAAGGTAGGTTGATAAACGTACATAATGTACATTGATGTCTATCACAAGATAGAAATAATAGATAAATAGCAAAAATGACTAATACATACGGAGATCAAGGTGAGAAGCAGATGTTCAGATAGATATAGTATCTGGTATCTCTAGATAGATAAAAAGGGCGAAAGATACCGAAAGAAATACAGATGGAATAATGTAAAAAAAATATAATATTATTATGGATGAATTGATAAATTAAGTGATGAAAGAAAAGAGTGACAATTATAAATAGAAAGATATAGATCGATATATTTCGTTGAATTAATTGATATAAATTAAAAGATTGATAAAATATAGATTGATAGATATATGTACAAGTTGATAGAAAAGTGAAAATATTATTTAGCTGACTTGATTAATAGAGTGAGAAAAAGCTAAGATAAATATACATCTGTGGAAGTTATGTCTGTGTCTAAAACAAGAGAATTTCAAGTTTTTTGATAGCTCAATTTGTTAATAAAATTTATGAATGTAAAAGCGTGGGGCAACCATCTAAAGATTGCAGCAAACGGAGCCTTTCTTGCCCTTTAAAGTAATAAGCATTATGCATGTATTATAATAAATAATTCATATAAATAAAATTAAATATCGTTTCTTACATGATTGGCTAACAGAAATTTCGTTCATTCCTAGACTTTTATCTGATAAAGACATACACAAATTTAGATAGTTAGATTTATAATAAGGTTAATAGAAATAAATAAAAATATAAATAAAATCATATCATCTGTGGAATATCCTTCGGGAGTTGCTTGTTGAAGTGCATTTGGTCGTTATTACGTCTATATACACTGCCGATCAACTGAATAGGTTCATGATTGCCGTGGTAGGAGTTGGGCTGTAATTCCTAAACCAGTGTTCCGATTTACATGAAATGAAGCTTTACGTTGATGATTTTAATGTGGTTTTTTTTATATGTTTCAATCAGTTGAGATGATTAGCCAACAAAATCACACCTTTTAAAGTTGATACACTTGCTTTAACACCTCAAATTTATTTAGTTTTAGGATCTGAGAGGTGGGAATCGGACGCAGTTCGAGCAATATGTCACCTGTCCGCCACAGGGGTCGCGTGTTTTACTCCGTTTTTAATATTTTTGTCATATTCGGCATTGTTTCTTCAAAAGTTACTCACAACATTTTGGCTCCGACCAATTTTTTTAACGATTTGGATATGGCCAAGACCACTTTTGTGATGGGCCTGGATTTGGCCTCTTTCGAACTCGGACAATTGATATTCACGACTTATTTTTCATTTAACATAAATAAAATATATTAAATTACAAGTTTACAAACAAATTTTGTCGATTTATCGCGAAATTTCATCACAAAATGAAACTTCATTCAGCTGAACCTATTCAGTTGAACGAAAAATAAAGCACTAATTTTGTTACTCTTTTAGTCAAAAAAATAAATAAGCAATAAATATTAAGTTTATAAAAATCATACTTTGGCATCTTATTATTAAAGGATCAGAGAGTTATAAAAAAAAGATTTCATGTAAATCGGAACACTGGTTTAGGAATTACAGCCCAACTCCTACCACGGCAATCATGAACCTATTCAGTTGATCGGCAGTGTATGTTCACTTTGGGGACACTGTGTAAAGGGCCAAAACAGAATGCGATGCCATTAAGCTTAAGTTGGCGAAAAAAAGAAAAAAAAAAAAAAAGCAAAAGCAGTGAAAGGAAGAAGAAAACTGCTAGACGAAAACCCATCAAATAAAGCAAAACTCCTCACATGCATAAAACTTAATGTGAATGTGAGAGTCTGTGTATACATGTGTGTGTGTGTGTGTGTGTGTGTGTTTGTGTGTCTGTGTGCATGTGTGTGAGCTTTGTGAGACTGGACTTGTGTTTGGCAATACAATAAAATTTACACGCTTATTAATTTTTACAAGACTTTGTCCGACACTTGAGCGAACTGCCAGCAACATGAGCGATGAACAACAACAACAAAGTCGCCTTTTGTATGCTACCATTGTGTTTACCACTCACACACACACACACACACAGAGACTCGGAGAGTACCTATTGAAAAGCAGTTTGTAAATAAAGAGAGTGAGAGGAGGATTCACCTCTTCAAACAAAAATTCAACTTATATTTTGTTGTTGGTTCATATATTTTTTATATTTATTTTGGTTTATATATATTTTTTTTTTTTTTTGCTTGAGGGAGAGTGAATAGAGAAGGAGGATATGAAGGGGGATGGTGATATTGCTCTAGTAACTTTAGTCTAAAAAGTTTTTGGGCACTTTGGGCGTTGCTTTGGCTGAGGAATGAACAGTGATGAGTGGAGAGAGCAGAGAAAAAGACAGAGAATAAGAGAGAGAGAGATGGTGAGGAGAAGAAGAAAAGGGGGAGGGGGACCAGGAGGTCAGCGTTGTGGCAAAGCTATTGCTGCATTTAAGGTTTACATGTAAATATATAAGCCACATTTTAGTATGCAAAATATGGCGAAAGCAATTTTTTCTTTATTTCGAAACTTTCAACAGACCTAGAACACAGAAGACAGAGACGGCCAACAAACAGTGTGTGTGACAGAGAGAGAGAATGATTGTGAGACTATATGACCAAAGACCTGCTGTCATGTGTATTGTATGTCATGTCATGTATGTGTGTGTGTGTGTGTATGTATTTGCCTCATAACATTGAAAGGGCCGCACCAGGAGTCGCACCGCATACTTGAGGTTTGTCCTACGGATGCCCATCATCCATCCATTCATCCAGCTGTCCAACTGCCCAACTGCCCATCAGGAGCATTGAAAGGCAGCTGCTCTTGTCGTATGTATGTCCAACAAGTAGACTGGACACCAAACGAAGCATATGTGTAATCGGGAATGAAAACATACCACAGATAAGGTGTACAAAAACGAAAACGAAACAAATTGGATGCTTCAGAAGAGGGACAAGAAATAGTTCAAAAGCTTAAGCTTTAAAAAACAACCAAAATACAGAAAGTGGAAAGTGCACAACTGGAAAGATAACCTGTAGACAGCTATTGGTAGATTCCCATTTTTATTAAATTTATTTTAAGCGTCTGATGTTCTTACACATAACATATCAATACTTTTGCCTTGAACGATCACAAAGGTCGCTCTTGAATGTATTGAATAAAAAAATTATAGTGCTCGGTTCCAATTTGCAAGCGAATTCTGAGAATTCCATTTTTTAGATTTGCATTAAGTTTGAGCTTCGTCTTAACAAAACAAATATTAGAGAAATTCTCAAAAAGCTTATTTCTCGGTTTTAACCAGTGATGTTAATCAAATTAAGGATCGAGTCTTAAATCAAACAGAAAAAATCGTCAAAATAACAGTATGGCTGTCGATTTTGTTGTTGCACTTTTTACATCACTTGTTTTTATAAATTTACATCACTAGTAAATAATTATATACAGTGTGCCACTAATGTCTTCCTACAGCATAAATTTGTCAAATTTGCGTATAATAAAGATGTTTTAATGCAGGTTTCTTATGTTAACCTTTATTCACTTAAATCCCGTTCTAATAATACAAAAATTTCCTAAACACATAAAGTACCCATCAAAAATTTTGAATTTTAAAAAAGTCAATTTTTCCACTTTTTTCCTGGATTTAAAAAAAAAAATATTTTGATGCAGAAAAATTCTTTAAACAACTCAAAGTGTCTGCAAGTTTTCAAAAATCTCTTCGCTAGTACAAGGTGGCGCGAAAGAAGTCACCCTATTGGAAGATGCTCTCATTTTTGCAAATGACCGCCAATGTCAAATCTGTTTTGACATTTGTAGACTAGACAGATACAGAATACAAGTGAATAAGCCATGGAGCGATACACTCCTCAAGAACGCGGAATAATTGTAAAAATGTAATAATAATAACCGCTTAATCTCTCGTTTTTGAGATTTGCACTGGCCGACCAGATCACCCGATTAATCCGTTGAAGACTTCTTTTATGGGGTTTTTTGAAGTCGCGGGCTTATGTCAAAAAGCCTCAAACTCTTGAAGCCCTTAACAAGAATATTGGCCTGGAATGCGAAAACCTGTCGCTCGAAGTTCTGGCAAAAGTGATGGGAAATGCCGTAAAACGGGCGTATGGTCATCAACTCTGGCAGCGAACACTTGGCCGATAACATTTTCTCGTCTTGACCAATGAAATTCTAAGGATTCTTATAAAAATTATCAAAAAACAGAATCGAAGTTTTTCATTTAAAAAAAAAATTGTGAGCCAAACAACATCGGATGACTTCTTTTGCGCCACCTTGTATTTTTTATGATACTTTGAAAATTGCTAAAACCCACTTTTTGTATGAAAATGAGGAAAACGGGGTCAAAATTGTCATAAAAAATACTAGCAAAAATATTTTGGAACATTTTTTTGCAGTCACTCTTAGATATATTTATAGAAATTTTTTGCATCAAAATAATTTTTGTAAAAAATCGAGGAAAAAAGTTGAAAAAGTAGACTTTTACAAAAATTCGAATTTTTCAATGGGTTAAGGAAACTTTTGCATCATTCAAACGGAATTTAAACGACCTTTCCAAATATATTTTTTTACTGTAAAGACTTGACTTACATAGCTGTTAAAGTAAAAAAAAGGGTGTAAGAATTAATCGTGGCTTGGGCTCTTACATATATTGTTATGAAACTAAAACTTTTTAAAATTGTAACATACAAAATTGTCTTATTTACATATTTCTGTCTTTAAAAGACAATCGCTATAAAATAAATGTGCTAATAAACCGAATGATTTGCAATGCGCTGTAAATGTAAATAGTATACGAAACTTTCAGCAACCTCGAGCTGCGAAGGGTATAAAGCAACCTACTTTTTAAATTTGCACTCATAGTTTATGAAGCAAACAACTAAACGTAAACTAAACCTCACACACATTGTAAAGTTGAATGTTGCGTCTTTTATCCCAAGACATGAGCTTGCGCAAATTGAATAAACCCCTCTATGCACATTTCATGTGTAGAGGGTATTAAGACATTGCAATTGAAAGGATTTCAAAAGGAACATCATAAAGTTGCCGTATGTAAATGTAAAAGCCAACTTAAGTAAGTTTATGTGCTTAATGCAAGTCTTAGCAGCTGAATACTAATTAAAAGATTAAATATAATACAAGTATTTACTTAGGCGTGTCTACGTTTGCAAAAGATAAGAAGTGCTCACTCACAAGTAGTACACACATCTTGACAGACAACAAAAAATCAGATCAAATTTGTAACTGGGCTTTTGAATATTAGAAAATTACGCAAATGCTCGTTAATCCAGGGAAAGTAACTACCTGTCTGTATAGATAGGCACGATTCTCATAAATTCAGTTAATAGAGATTTTGAGTAAATTTACAAAATTTATTCTCTCCCTTTTGCATCAAATGATGTATTTTATGTGAACTCCACAAATTGTCAATTATAATTTTAATATGTAATCTCAATTTATCTTGATAAACAACATTTAAATGTCATTAAATAAAACGTCAAATTACGCTTAAAATAAACGTGTTCTATTCCTCTCAATTTAACAATCAAATTACAACTTTATTTAAACGGCTTATCGATTATCAGCGACTGTAAAATGCTGCATTTATTTTAACATTGTAAACTTTCATCAAATAATGAAAATAAAGCAGGATGAAAATGTATAATTTTCGGATTTGTAGCTCAACTTTTCTTTTTAACTTACAATAAACATTTTCGCTTCGAATCTAAAAATGCTCGTCTAAAACTGTTATGGTTAGTTGAAAGATTTAAAAACTTCTGCTCTCTGTATCACATTTATTTAATATTGAAAATACTTTGACGAGAAACATAAAAGCTACTTTCTGCTGTATGACAGGAATCAATTTAAATTGTGTGTTGATTTCTATCAAAAACAGAAAAAGCAAAACTGCAACCTGTCAATAGAAAATATTCATAAAAAAAAACGAAAATATTCCAAATTTTTCTGGCTCTGGATAGTAACCTAGTGTTTAAGCCAGGTACGCTGCAGCTTCATGTGTGTGTAAGTTCAGAGTGCAACAAGCATGTGTGTGTGTGAGTGTGAGTGTGGGTGTGGAATTAGATTAAAGCGAGAATGTCGTAACATCTAATACGCAACTGGCCACTGAAGCTGAAGCTGCAACAAGATCTGCTCGTGATGTGTGGCAAGTGGCATGTGGCAAACGTTCGCCTCTTACCAGAAGAAGTGGAACAGGGGGGAGGGGGTATCTAACTGAATGTCGCAGCAACAGCATGCACTCAACTATATGGCCACTATATGGCCGACACTTGAGCAACAACTGCTGCTGAGTGAAGAGTGAAGAGAGTCTAAAAAGAGGGAGTTGGGCTTAAGCAGCTTAAGTTCTCGATGGGATGTACATAGATATATGTACATACACACACAACACACTTATATATGGTTTGAATTTATAGATGTTTCTAATCAAATATCCACAGCAAACATAATAAATATGTTTCTATTTATTTACACACACTCTCTCTCTCTAGCATAGTGTGTTGTACATTCATTGTTGGAATATTGTACGAGTATTTCAAGTAGTTTGGTTTTTGTTTGCACATCCAACAATGACAACAATAGTATGTGTGCGAGTGCGTGTGCGTGTGTGTGTGTTGCATCTGTTGCCTGTCATCAAAGTTGTTGTCTTATTTCTATACTCCATTTCTATATATTCTTGTTGGTTGTGTTCGATTGTTTGCATGTTGTCAATTGTTCTAATAGTTCATCACATTTTCTTCACATTTCTAAATGTCTTGTTTTTTGTTTCATTCACAGCTATGACGGAGGAAATAACTGGGAATTGGAGCTACTATGTGTATATATCACTAACATTGGTTCCAGTCTATTTGGCATTTCAGCTCATTAAGTTTTTGGGCTGGCAGCTATTCGTGAACAACTGAGCAAATAACCAACAACAAACCAAAGAGACAGCAATCAACAGGCAACCAACAGCCAGATAACACGAAGAAGGAGTTGGAGTTGCAGTCATAATCACAATTTTGGAATTGAAATTTGAAGCTGCAGTTGCCGTTGCAGTTGCAGTTGAAGCTGAAGTTGGATTCGGAGTTGTAGTTGTAGTTAAGGTTGAAGTTGCTGTTCTAAAAGGTGCGTAGTCATTTCACGACAGTCGCTGCTGTCAGTCGAGCAACAGTCGAGTCGAGTGCCGAGTTGAGTTGCTGGCAAATAATTTGAAAACTATTTAAATATGCTTATGACTGAAGTTTTTCACTTGCAGCAGACACAGTCACTGACAGGAACCTGTCCCGAAGACATACCAAACTTGAGAACTATTCAGAAAGGAGAAGCACGAGGATAAGGAGGCAGACATCCTAAAGCGCATGTACCGCCCTCTATCAACACACACAAAGGTAATATAAAACATAATTTGCCTAAGTAAATATGTTTAAAATGCAATAAAAACAGCGCAGAGCCAAAAACAACGGAAACGATAAGCGGCGCATAAAAATAATAAACGGAACTGCGAACTGCTAACTGAAAGTGGAACTAGAGTTGGAATTGAAAATTGCTGCTGAAGTTGCTGTTGCTGTTGCTGATGGCCAAACTGACCGCAGTGAGTCACTGAAAATAGCGCTGGCTGCAAACAAAAGGCAAGGAAATGCAAAGCAATCAACGTCATAAACAGCAGGAACAGGAGCAGCAGAAGCTACAGGAACAACATCCAGAAGAAGAAGAGCAAACGCAGCTGAAAGGCAGCGAAAGCAACAGCAAAACCATCTAAGTGTAAACAGCAGAAGAAGAAAAGCACAAGAAGCAGAAGCAGACGCAGAAGAAGAAATAACATTAGCGGGCAAGCAAACTAAAATTTTATCGCTGGAGCAGCTCAAGAAACCAATTTACATATTTAAGCTTGCAACGTCCGGTTGCACACAAGTTGGCAGGCACTGTCAATCGATAAGACTAAACTAAACAAATAGACAGCCTCGAGCCTGAGTCTGAGTTTGATTGAAATCAAAAAGCAGTTTAAGAGATTCACACCTCAGTTAACGACTAAAACGGCTAACGGCTAAAACGACAAACGACTGTAAAGATGCGTCTGCCTTATCGAAATAAGAAGGTCACCCTTTGGGTCCTATTGGCCATAATTGTTGTCACCATGTTCCTATTCAAATTTACCGAGTTGCGCCCCAACTGTCTCTTCAAATTGGATGCCACCAACGATTTGGCATCGCAAATGGTGCGCGTGGAGGTAAGTGGACAAACACCTGTACAACCTGTACCATCACACATACAGATACAGTCAAACTTCACTACACATAATTTGCATGACTTCACAAAACTCACTTCATTATCATCGAACCTTTTTGGGCGAATATACGATACTTAGCATTTCTTTAGGTAAACGCTAGATCTGATCTAATTTTATATTTTACTTTGTTCTTAAATGCCAAAACTATTTGTAACTATTTTTCTTATTAGTCATTGTTAAATACAAACTTAATACCGGGTAAAACAAATTGTATATAGTAGAAAATTTAAATAATAAATTGTTCTCCATAAAAACTTATCTTAATTATCTCTAGCAAATGAAAAAAATAGCTAAAGCTTAAAATTCAAGTAACCAATTTAAATATGTCGAAATAAAGCTTAGAAAAAGTACAGAAATTTAAAAAAAATTTCTTTATAAGGAAATATAATTTTATAAAAGTCATACATGATTTTTTTTTAACATTTTTAAAAAGCAAAAAATTATACTTTAAGAAAAACTATATAAAATTATATATAAGTTTACTTTAGCCAGGTTTGACTGTTGAACACCTTAACTACTCACACGTACACACACAGATATCAACTCAAGTTTATTTACACTTGCGGGCATGTATTTAGAAACGAGCGCTGACCAGGCGACGATTGCAGTGATAAATCAAATTGTCGCAGCAGTAACAACAACAATGATAACAACTATTACAGTAGCAGTCTTTCCCTCTCTCTCTCTCGCTCTCTCTCTGTCTCTGTCTTTCTGTCTCTGGCAAGAGTGGCACTCTTTCACACTCTCTGGAGATTCAGGATAACTAATTTCATGTTGACTGCACACGCTGACCTAACCGCAAGCCATGCAAAGTCATTGGGGGATTTGCTGGTTATCGGATGGCCGAACACCATTTTGTAAACATTAGTTGGCCAGGCCAAATGCCATCGGGACTAACAGTTCTTATTATTTTCGTTCTTGTTGTTGCTGTTGCTGTGGTTGATTTAGCTGGCTGAGAGATTGTTAGTTGGATTTCGATAGCAATTTCAACAGTCCGCATAAGGAAATCAAATCAATTGAGATACTCACACATTCAAAGAAGCTCGCATTCGAATTAATTTCCCAGTACGTCACACATTCTTAAGCTGCACTGTACTATACGTGTGTGTGTTAAGTGCAGTGTGTTAAGAACTTGATGGGAATTTAATTAATTTATAATATCGCAGCAATGGCAATTAATATTGAATCGTATTGATTCATAGTTTTGCACATCAATTGCGATATGCCTGCATTATATATGTATGTACATATACTATCAATATTTTATTTTCATGTGATATCACACAAACATTCAGGCAAATCAATTCAAATCGCATTTATTTTGGTCAATTTCGTTTCATTAAAGCTTGACTGTAGTGATTAGATTAAGTAATTTAACTTTTATCAATACCTCATAATCCAAATACTCAATACATTAATTGCGATGAGTGTCTCTTTAACTTGAGCTTTACTTTAATTTACACTGCTAAGATTTTTAATATTATTATATACAGTGGCGAGCAATAGTGAGTGCATGTTCACAACACTGACTTTCATGATTCATAAAAACAAAACCATACAAAGGAATCCAAATTTTTTTTTCGAAATTTTTATCATTTCATTCTTAACAGGCACTTTTTTTTAATTTTCATACAAACTATGACTTTTTTTGAAAATTTAAAAAATACTAGCGAAGAGATTTTTGAAAAAAATGTTTTGCTGTCACTAATAGAATTGATTTTGTCGGCTTTTTGCATCAAAACTTTCTTTCCAAAAAATCTAGGTTAAAAAGTTGAAAAAGTAAGCTAACTTTTTTTTCCTTTTACTTTTCCATTTTTCTTTCAAAATCTAAGAATTTGTCTTTTTTACTTATGTTGCCTTGCTCCTATTTGTTAAGAATGAAATGATAAAAATTTAGAAAAACAAAAATTTGGATTCCCTTGTATGGTTTTGTTTTTATGAATCATAAAAGTCAGTGTTGTGAACATGCACTCACTTTTGCTCGCCACTGTATATTTGTATATAATATGTAAAGCATCTCTATAGAAAAATCAGTTTAATGAAACAATACACAGTTATTAATTTAAATTTCTATACATCAAACTTCAGTATTTATGTATGTACTTGACATCTTCTAAATCTTGTCTTTTTTTTCAACCATTTCTATATTTCTTTAAATATTCCTGAGTGTTTATCATAATAGCGCCGGACTATATTCTACCAAACTGATTACTCTTTTCCACAACTTTATAATTGTCGGGTGGCTTAGCACTGATCAATAACTTATTATTGGGTCACAGTTTATTTGTGCCCGTCTCCCTCTCGGGGTTATCAGGTTTTTATCGGTGAACTGATAAGGCGAAGCTCATGCGTTAACATATGAATATTTGGATGGATACATATGGCATTGTTATCGAATCGATTAATAAATGCTGACTAAAGAGCCAACGTTGGAGAATTCACCAGCTGGCAAACCTTTTGGCCACAATAGAAATTTTTCGTTTCTTTGAAATCTCTTCTTATTTTTTGGATTATTTTCCTGCAATATATATACATATATATTTTTGCAATTTTCACGCAAATTTTGCCACAATGAAGCAGCGTGTTAAGCGTCTCGTATTATGGGCTTAGATTCTCGAGTTTGAGCGCTTTTCCTTTTTTACATTTATAACTGGGTAGGAAAATCCTTTTAAATTGACATTAATGTGACAGTCTTGCCAAAGGTTAAGGGGCAGCTTTTTCACACGCACACACAAACACACCTGTCTCTCTCACGCACACACGTGTCTGTGTGTGTGTAAGTGTGTGTTTTTTCTTTCCTTTTTTTTCCTACGCAAATTCAGTTGGCATCAACGTCACCTTCCTGTGGCATCCGACATCCGTTATCCGTTGTACGTCACCTGCCACCTGCCACCCTCAATCCCATCTGCTTTATACATAATTATCATCATTATCAACATCATCATCTATCTGGGTGCCACGTAATTTTTGCCTACAACTTTTCTCTAATTTAATTTTTTTTTCTCTATTCTGCTGTTCTCCGCTTTGCTCTTCTTTTCCTCGCCACGCCCAAACAACCAGAAATACGTCACAGATGACAATCAGCGCGTCTATTCATACAACCGTGAGATGCCATTAATATTCATAGGCGGCGTACCCAGATCTGGTACGACATTAATGCGCGCCATGCTGGATGCTCATCCCGATGTGCGGTAAGTTTTTCTTCCCATAACCTTCCTCTCCTTTCCACTCCACAGCAACCCATTCCCCACCAAACCAACACAACCCATCCACCTATACATACTATATATCCCTGTAATACGAGTATATACAAACAGTCCGGGTCCCCTTCCATAACATATACAATTTCGCCAAGGAACTGCCCTTCAATTCAACATGTTTGTAGTATTTTTTTAAACCGTATTTATTGAGACAGTTGAAACGAAAACGTTGAAGACATCACTTAACTGTATGCCTTTTTTAATTTTCATGAATGTTTTTTTATGAAACCCACGAAACTTTTTTAGCGATTATTATATCATCTTAAAGTACATACATTGAAGATCTTTCAGAATTTTTTTTTTATTTAAAAATATTACATAGCTAAGAAACAAAATGGCCGCCAAAGATGGAGTATTTTAATTTTAGCGTTGTCCGGTGACAAAAATTGTGGCAAGTAGGTTTATCTGAAGAAAGAAATGTTGATGAATTTAGTTAAAGAACAGTATAAACTGGTGTTTAATTGAAGGATTTTAAAAAATAATCATTTTTTACAAAATGGCGGACAGTCAAATTTAAAATTTTGATTTTCACTAAAAAAAAACCGCCGTTTTTTTGCTATAAAACGGCCAATTTTTATCGAAAGTTAGAAGTTGCGTATATGTAACGGGTCACAACTAAAAATCTGGACAGATTTTGAGAGCCTGCAGCTTAGGCATGCTTTGTCGTATGACGATGGTATGTGGTAATAAAATCAACTATTGCATTATCTTTTTACCAAATAATTTCAAAAAATTATATGCACTATATTAGACTTCAAATTGCCTTTCAAACAGCAACAGCTGCGAAAACGTATTGTACGCTTTTACCAAGATCACAAAGAGCAGGGAAAAACTTACACCTGTGCCCATTTTATGGCGGAGGGCGTGGCAAAAAGCACTTTATATTTAATTCTCAGCAGCTTGAAAATAGAAAGGCAGTCTGGTTCGGGAAGAAAATTAACAATTGTGACTACAAATAACATTTAAAAGCTAAAGACTGCTTTTAACAATAAAGATGAGATAAGCCAAGCTGAAGCGGCTCGAAAAATCTGATGCTCACAGCAACATATCTGCAAATCATTAAAATCATTGAATATCAAAGCCAGAAAGAAGCAGCGGTCACCAGGTTGCACTGAGACGCAAATCCAGCTAGTAAGAACTCAATGCAGATGGATATGCTAAAATTATAAAAAAAATCATTCATTTTTGGTAAGCAAGAATATTAAATTTGTTTCCAAAGACAGAAATTCCACCCCAGTTGTAGATTTTTTTTGGTGAACTTTAAAGATTAGTGTATAAAAATGGCTGAAAGGCCAAAATTTAAGCAGTTGACACGTCGCATCCGAAAGTCCCTCAAAGAAATTGACCCAAAGGGCGTACAACGTGCATTCTCGAGCGTCTGCACAAAACGGTGTAGTGTGGCCGACAAAGGACATTTTGACCAAGTCCATTACATAAAATTAACTAATATTATTACTACCTTTATAAAAAAAATTAACTCAATAGGTATTGATAGAAAATATATTTTTGCTGGACTTTTGAAATTAGTCCAGAATTTTAGTTGCGACCCGTTATATATTATTACTAACAGGAATTAATTTGAAAATAATATGTTTAATAATATTAATATTATGCAGTATAGTTTTCTTAGTATCGATAGTTGCATCGGTGAGATAGCTGCCTGAAATTCTTTTTTGGATGCATTAAAAAATTAAATTAAAACATTACATTCACTGATTTTTTTACTGGATAGCTGCCTCCAATGTCTGCAAATCACTCGAGGCAACTAAGCAAATCATACTGTAATATGAAAAATGTAATTGGTTCATATTTGAACTTCCATTTTAAAAAAAAAGTAATTTGTTTCTGGGATGGTCACTTTAAAGCGCACAGAGCTAACCGAACTCTTTTCGTTGCGTTTACAACTTGGCGCCAATATGTCGCCAACCTCTTCGTCGTCGAGCAAACATCACTAGTGCGTGATACAATGCGTTTAGTTTTTACGACTTTTAATACAAAGAATTGAATAATTTAAATGTCGTTATTTTTAAGTGTGTCTTATTTCAGCTCATTATGCTATCAAATTTATGACTGCAGAAGTTGTGATTGTTATAGAGCTCTCTCACGAAAAATTTGTGACCACCTCTGCTTTATAGAGTAATTAGAAGCTTTTCCAGAGCGAACGTGACAAACTGTCAACGATTTGTGGCGAGTTCGCTACAAAAATGTTCTGCTGAAGAATGACAGATGATTTACATGAAATGTGACACCTTTGCTGATGTAATCGATAAACAGATGTGGAAATGGACCATTCCATTCTGGGTTTTGGGCTAATTTGTAAAAAAAAACTCGTACAACACACGTTATAAATATGTAAAAAGGAAAAAGAGCTCAGCTTGGGCTCGAAACTTTCAAAATAAATGGGAGGGGAGTGTGGCGGGAAAGGAGATGTTTATTATATGACATGATGGATGGCTGGATTCAGCGTCTGGCCAATTGGGTATCTCTCCTTCTCTTCCTCTCCCCCTGTCTCTTTCTCTGTGTGTATTGGTTTCGTCCTGTCTGTGGTGGTGGGGTGGAGTCCCTGTCAGGGAATGAATTAGATTATTAAGTTTTCGTTACGCATGAGTAATTAGACACGAATTTTTCGTCCTTTGTGCTCCAGCCAGATGTGAGTGAGCAGACGGAGACAGAGATCGAGAGAGGGGGAAGATAGAGAGAGGGAAAGATACGTTAGCTTTGCCTGCTTATTTTATTAACAATTTTGCTATTTTTTTAATACATATACATTTTGTACATTGTTCATCTTTCTTTTTTTTTTTTTTTTTTTGCCAGTTTTGACTCATGGTTGCTGAGTTCTGGCTTTTAGCTGGGTTGAGTCCGGAGTCGTGGATACTGGGTGTTAGGTACTGGGAACTGGATGCTCGGCTCTTCTTCTGCCTGTCGAGAGCAGTCAGCGCCACTTTTTCTGATGGCTGCACAGCACAATTTCCGCTATTTAAAAACTTACTTCCGCCGCTGCAGCGTGGCAGCAGCAATGTACAGAGGTGGTCAAAAGTATTTACACAACGTGAATTTTTTTGAGCTTTCAACTTTGATTACTTATTGCTGCTGCTTCTATACTCAGATAACAAAATAACGGTTATTGTCGTGTTTCTACATCCATGCAGAAGCAAATGAAAGAAAAATTAGAAATTATAACGGTTCAGGGGATTAGCAGAGAAGCATTGAACTGATGCTAATCAGTTGTCAAAAGTATTTACACACATTTATTTTGCGTCATAATTATTTACACACAACTTATTTTATTTTTTTGTTGTTAAATATGCAATTGAAACAAAATATTTTATAACTATATTATTAACCCAACTAATATCTACTTATACTGATTTTGGCATTAATGTCAGCTTGCAACTTTGCTAGTACTGACTTAACCAAGTTAAGACCAAGCTCAATGGCTAATTTTGACCAATTTCACTTATTTTAGCTATAGTTTCGACGCAATACCGATCTCTATTTATGTTCCCAGAGTTCTTAACGAAAGTCCAAACATTTTCCATGATGTTAAGATTGGGACTTTGTGTGAGCCACGGAAGAACCGCCTGATTTAGGCCTTATTTGTATTCGACCCTTATGTCATTGAGCTCTGTACCGCTGTAAAATAGAGTCATACTACTCTAAAAATAGTCTACTAATAACGTAAAAGCATGATCAATTAAGAAATGGAGATATCCGGATCTATTTGGAGTGCCCTCTATCGGTAGCAAGCCTCCAAATCCAATGTAACTCAGACATACAACAGGCTCGGTGGTGGCGCAGTGATGCAATGGGGATATCTGAGTTACAATGGATTTGGAGGCTTGCTACCGATAGAGCGCACTCCAAATCGATCCGGATATCTCCATTTCTTAATTGATCATGCTTTTACGTCATTAGTAGACTATTTTGAAAGTAGTATAACTCTATTTAACAGCGGTACAGAGCTCAATGCCATAAGGGTCGAATTCCAATAAGGGCTAAATCAGACGGTTCTTCCCTGGCCCACACAAAGTCCGGATCTTAACATCATGGAAAATCCTTGGACTTTCGTTAAGAGCTAGGGGAACTTAAATAGAGATCGGTATTGCGTCGAAACTATAGCTAAAATAAGTGAAATTTGGTCAAAATTGGCCTTTGAGCTTGGTCTTAACTTGGTTAAGTCAGTACTAACAAAGTTGCAAGCTGACACTAATGCCAAAATCAGTATAAGTAGATATTAGTTGGGTTAATAATATTGTATTAAAATATTTTGTTTCAATTGCATATTTAACAACAAAAAAATAAAATAAGTTGTGTGTAAATAGTTTTGACGCAAAATAAATGTGTGTAAATACTTTTGACAACTGATAAGCATCAGTTCAATGCTTCTCTGCTAATCCCCTGAACCATTATAATTTCTAATTTTTCTTTCATTTGCTTCTGCATAGATGTAGAAACACGACAGTAACCGTTATTTTGTTATCTGAGTGCATAAGCAGCAGCAATAAGCAATCAAAGTTGAAAGCTCAAAAAAATTCACGTTGTGTAAATACTTTTGACCACCTCTGTATTTAGTTAAATTTGTGCCACCATTTACAGATACACCTACAGATAGCACAAGTATATGTATTAGAGTGGGTCAATTTGTATGGACTAAAAAATGCACCAAGCGGTTGTCAATATCGTAATCTACGACGAATTCTAAGAAGATTTGCTCAAAAAACCATGGGTCTAAAATCAAATTCGAGCTTCCGATTTTTAACGAAAAACTTTTCGTATCTATTTGTCAGTTTAAACACGCATAGATACCGAAGCGAGTGCATAAAAAATATTTTGTTTCACTTAACATTTTTTCAAGAAATTTAAGCATTTTGAAATATGAAAAAATAAAATAAAAAAATTAAAAAAATACATTTTTTTTAAATTAAAAAAAAAAAGTTTAAATAAAAAATTACAAAATTTGGCATTAATTTGCATTTGACCGTCAATTTAAGCCAAATTTTGTAGCATTTTATATATGTATTTTGTATGTATTTTGTATGTATTTTGTACGTATTTTGTACCAGCGCGCGGTTCGTTTCGCCGATGTTGTAAATTTTTTTTGTAAAAATGCTAAGTGAAACAAAATATTTTGTATGCACTCGCTTAGGTATCTATACGTGATTAAAATGACGAAAAGATACGAAAAGTTTCTCCTTAAAAATCGGAAGCTCGAATTTGATGATACCCATGGTTTTTTGAGCAAATCTTCTTAGAATTCGTCGTAGATTACGATATTGACAACCGCTTGGTAGCGAACAAAAATTGACCCACCCTTATATGTACATATGTATACATATATATAAATATATATGTACATATATTTATATATGCTCGTAGATAGCTTCAGTGTTTTTTTCTGTGGCCTCGTTAGCCTTTGTTCGGTCCGATTTGCATATAAAACGCGCTCATGTAATAGCTCCCAAGATTATATACATATATATATTTGTTAAGCTATTCCTGCGGTGTGCCCTTTGACCCCCAGACTCTACATCGACTTTGTGACTCATGCACTTAAAGGCTTCACAGCAGATGGCGAATTAGCAGGACTCTGGCGGGCGAAAAAGGAGAGCGAGCACGAATGGGAATTAGAATTGAAATTAGCTGGAAAACATAGTAGAAGCATGTGTAAATGCATTTCGCTTACTGCTATCAAAGAAAGCGTTTAATTCATTGTATCTATGGCAACTAAATAGCCAACTCATGTTCACTAATTGAAATGCTGATCTGTTGCCAATTACCCTTTAGCCAAAGTTTCATGAAAATAGAAACTACATATACATATGTCAAGCTTAAAACAATTAACTCTTACAAAGAGTTGGTATGACAAACCATACAGAATATATTTACACAAGTATTTCAGACTAAAAATAGATAAGTACTCTGAAAACAGTCCAATTTGTCGTCGAAAAGATCGCTTAAAAAATAGAAAGAATCTAAAAAGGTAAAAAAAAATGTTTTTGTTGATGTTTTTGTGTTTGCATTGCACCCGATTGAATATTTTGTTTCCAATGCTGTTGTTGATGGAATATTAGAATTACTGCTTATTGCTTGTATGTAAGTTAATGCTAAATTTCAATTAAAAATAATATCAAATTTAAGAATTTCCTAAAATACTTTGATCACAAAATGAAGAAAAAAAAGATGCTTGATTTAATGCTACTTGAAAAACTTAACTTAATAGATAAAGAAAATAATAATAATAATTATTCTATTTATGTGCCTCAACAATCTGGTGTTAATCAATGAAAATGAAAAATAAGAAATGAGCTCTAGCTGAATTTGCAGCTGTTAAATTGCAAATCAAATGACGTTGGGAAACAAATCAACTGAACTAACATGGTTCACTGATTAAAGCCTGCACTTCGAGTTGTCCCTTTTCCTGTTCCTGTTCCTTCGCCTGCTGTTGCCCCTGGCCATGGCCTTTAAGTGGTTCAAGGGGGTGGGAAGAGGGTGTTGAGGTCCAAAACGCGACAAGCGTTTTCGCAATTTCGATTTTATGCTCGCATGTTTGAGTTGTAGTAGTGAATTGGAATTGAAATTGAGTTGGAACTGAAATTGAAGTTGGAGTTGGAGTTGAGACCGTTTCCATTTGGTCGATTGCATTAGCGGAAGGCCCAAAAACAGCTGCGACAGCAACAGGCTGCATGCAACATTGCAACGCGTTGCGGGGCATGAAATGAAATTCAGCGACATCGACATCCGTTTAAAAGCAAAAGCTCTGCTCTGCGATATCAAACATCATTGTGGAGTGTTCTCCACTTTGTACCACATGCTCCTCGGCAGTGATGCCAACTACTAGCCACAAAGTGAGGACTATGGCATGAGTATTGCCATTTAATTTGATAGCTCTAGCTCATATAGTCTCAGACATGGACATTGCTTTATCGACTTGACTGTTTGGAATATATGTATATAATATATTTATATAATGAAATGATAAATACCGGACAAAAAGGCTTTAAATTACATTTACTTTTTTGAGTAAATACCAATTGTGCACGATTTTGATCAAGTTTATAAATTAGTAAAGAGGATAGATTTCCGTCTATGAGTACTGTTACCAAATTAGGCGGAAACTTAAGTGTTCTTTTGTCTGGAAATTGCTTTATCGAATAGAATTAACTCGAACTAAACTAAACTAAACTAAGGAACTTTTTCTATGAATAGTACTGATTCGATTTAGGGAAGTTCAACTGTATCTACCTAATGGGGCGAAAACGCTGATAATTATAATCAGTTATCGGACAGAGTGAATAGGATTTTCTCAAGTGTTTATGTTTTATTTGTTTGGTAAAAGAGGCTGAAAATTCAAAGCACAATTCTTACAAATTTTGGAGTTTATTAAAAAGAATAAATTTCCGGAAAGGTAAATAAGTTTGATATTCTTTCCCGGCTTAAGTATTTTTAATATGGATAGATCCAACCGAAAATGGCTACATGGTCATCACTGCTACACATTCACATTCCCATTCACATTCCCATCCAAATCCGCATCCACATCTATGCTCATGTCCATTCTCTAGTTGATTCAGCTGCTTCTGTTTCTCATCGTCGTCATTTTACCTTGCTTTTCATGCTTCCGGCATTGTTTTGCTGCTGGACTTGCCATCCATTTAGCTGTGGGCAGGAGACTCGCGTCATTCCGCGCATTCTGCAGCTGCGCTCGCATTGGCTGAAGTCCGAGAAGGAATCGCTGCGCCTGCAGGAGGCGGGCATCACCAAGGAGGTCATGAATAGCGCCATCGCGCAGTTCTGCTTGGAAATCATTGCGAAACACGGTGAACCGGCGCCGCGTTTATGTAACAAGGATCCGCTCACACTCAAAATGGGCTCCTATGTAATCGAGCTATTTCCAAATGTAAGTTACACACACACACTGACACACATACACAACACACACAAATACATACACTCGCGTTCTCTCTCTATCTCTCTTTGTCTGTACACAGGCAAAATTCCTATTCATGGTGCGCGACGGACGGGCGACGGTTCATTCGATTATATCCCGCAAGGTGACAATCACCGGCTTCGACCTGGCGAGCTACCGCCAGTGCATGCAGAAGTGGAACCACGCCATCGAGCTGATGCACGAGCAGTGTCGCGACATTGGAAAGGAGCGATGCATGATGGTGAGTACTGAGTCTTGACTGAGCTGACTGACAAAAGCACCTGACACTCGGACACCTGAACACCTGTACACCTGACACCTGGACACCTTTATGAAGGTGCTCTCGATCAAGAAATGAGTAATAACCAGGGACTGAAAATAACTGTTATTGATCAAAAGTTCAACTCAACGAATCACATATATGGACTAATGCGATTTTTGTTTACAATACATCAAAATGTTTGTAAAAACAGTATCTCTGCAAACAGTCAATAATCTTATATTTGAGTTTTAAAAAAATAAAAGTAGCGAAAGACTTTTATTTGTGAGAACAAAAAAAAAAGGTCTCAAATAACTATTATTTTTTAATTGAAAACATACAGTGGCTCACAGCTTAAAGTATGCACCTTTATTTTAATGTAACAGCTACATATTTAAGTTCAGTCTTCACAGTAAAAAAAATATATTTGGAAAGGTCGTTTAAATTCTGTTTGAATGACACAAAACTTTCCTTAACCCATTAATGGCTGCCCATAGATCGGCTGGTACGATTTTGACGAAATTTGGAAATGTGTGCCTAGAAGACCATAGAAGTTGAAAGAAACAAAAAAAAATTTTTATCTTCAAATTTAATTTTTTCGATTTCCATACATTTTTCAGCTATTTTCGATAACATTTTGTATGCAGAAAAATAGCTAGATATTCACCTGTAAAAAACTACAAGTATAACAAGGATAACTAAACTGTTCAAATTTTATACTTATATTTTTATTATTTCTCTTTACTATGAAATAAATTTTGCATCGATATCTCTCACATGCCCCGAGCTAGAATTTTTAAAGTGTCAATACTTTTTTGGGTATTTAAATACCCATTAGCCGTTAATGGGTTAACCCAATAAGTACCCTTCGAAAATTTAGAATTTATGTAAAAGTCACTTTTCAAAACTTTTTTCCTCGATCTTTTCCAAAAAATATTTTGATGCAAAAAATTCATGGAACAATTCTAAGAGTAACTGGAAAAAAAATGTTTGAAAATATTTTTGTAGTATTTTTTTTAATTTTTTGAAAACTGCAAAAAAAGGCACTTTTTGCATGAAAATGAGAAAAAATTGATTAAAATGGTAATTTTTTGGATTTTCAAAAAATTTTAAAAAATACTATCAAAAATGTTTTTGAAATTTTTTTTTTTTTGGAGTTACTCTTAGAATTGAACCAAATGATTTGGCTTAAAAATACTTAGTATTTTTAATGATTTGCATTATTTAAATAAATTTTAACATTTTTGGAGCATGAATAGCTTGAAGCCTAGAATTCTTTAAGTAAATGTCGTGAAATATGAATATTTAATAATAAAAAGAATGGGTGGCAACTCTTTGAATAAAAAATAAAATAAATATATTATATAGGCAATGCATTTTTCATACAAAATTAGTTATTGTAATATGCGAGCCATTTATCTCAGCAAAATAAAGTATATCCAAGAATGAATCATATTAGTAAGACACTCGAATGTGATTACATTTAAATAATTAATGGCTCAAGTAATTGCATTTGATGAACAGATTTAAAGTTGTTAATCTTTACTCGGGACTGAATACTGAAACCGTTTATCTCTTCAGTATATACATACGTACTCAAGAAATATAAAATTGCACACTTACACTTGCTTTTTATCGTTTTATTTCGTACTAAAGGTTTACTACGAGCAGCTGGTGCTGCATCCGGAGGAATGGATGCGAAAAATCTTGAAATTCTTGGATGTGCCATGGAACGATGCGGTGCTGCATCATGAGGAATTTATTAATAAGCCCAACGGAGTGCCGCTATCCAAGTGAGTACAACACAGACAAAGACCCCAAAGACATGGAACATTCGTTCCTTGTCCCTCGTCCCTTTTGCATCCCTTTTGGGCAGGCATTAACTAATTGCAATTGTGCACAACAGGGTGGAGAGGTCATCGGATCAGGTCATCAAGCCGGTCAATCTGGAGGCGCTGTCCAAGTGGGTCGACCAAATACCCGGCGATGTGGTGCACGACATGGCCAACATAGCGCCCATGCTATCCGTGCTGGGCTACGATCCGTATGCGAACCCGCCGGACTACGGTAAGCCAGATGCATGGGTGCAGGACAATACATCTAAGGTATGTGCAACAAACACTCAGACAGAAAGACAGACAGAATCAGGCAGAGAGACAAGGCTAAGAGGAGAAGAGACTAGAGGAGAGGAGAGGAGAAAGTCAGTCAGTTGGGCAGTCAGTCAATCGGGCAGTCGCAATTTACAAACACACACAAAGACAACAACCTCTGCTCGCTTGCTATTTCCATCTTCCCATCTTTCCCATTCACTCCAGCATTCTTCTTCTTCTTGCTCATCGCCCATCCCCATCCCCATCCACTGTTTTTCGTTACCAAACCGGATATCCCCAAAGCATTCAACATGGCGCCCATCCCTTTTGTTGGCGTTCCAGTTAACATTTTGTGTTGCCATCTTCATTGTCATTTTTGTCTGTTGTTGTTGTTGTTATTGTTATTGTTGCATTTGCAGTTGTTGTTGTTGTTGTTGCCGCCACTGTTGTTGGCTTCTGTCATTGCCATATTTTGCACTTTTGCTTTGTGGCAACGCATTTCAGCCATATTCGCAGATACATTTTTTGTCCATTCCTTTTATACCCAATAATTGCAAAGTGCTCAGTAGGGTCTGTTCGTTCTTCAGAAAGCATAGAGCGTATCGATTGTAAATTTTAAAATAAAAATTATAAATTTAGAATTGTTAACGCTTCTTCTTGTAATCTTAATCATATTTTTTTTTTTTTTTTAAATATTGACCTTTTTCTATCTTTTCTATTGAATAATTGTTTTTGTTTTGTGTTTTAAGAGCTGAGCTTGCATGTTATTTCATTATTAAAAAATGCCAAACGCGATTTTAAAAAGTACTCAAATTTTTGAAAGCTTATGAATATATCAGTCATCCATCCGTTCTTAAAATTAAATTAATTAATTAAAAGTTTTACAACTATCCTTTTTGAATTACAAAAATTTTTATTTATCGAAGTTCGAAAGAAAACTGTAAATTTCAAAAAAAATATTTCTGGAAAAGGATACAAAAAAATAAAAATTCTTCCTCGTCGAATTAAATTTAAATTTTTATCTGAAATAATATATATCTCTTAATTTAAATTTGTATATTAAAGTTATACTATGATAATAAAAATTAACATTTTACAATTCGTAAATGATCATACTTAACTTTATTGAGTATATTCATTTTCCCTAAATTTAATTATAAATTGAAATGAATACCATTTGGGAATAGTCTGGAAAAATATATAGAGTACTTATGACAGTTTATGTTATTATAAAGCAATTACAGGATATTTAATAGTCGAACATGCTGCTGTCTTTCGAACTCGTTCGTTCCATTGAGCTGAGAGATGTAACAATCATTGATACGAGCTTTTGTGGGTTTTGTGTATTATATTTCACTCGCTATAGAATTCACATGGTATTGTCGTTTTAAGAATACCCTATAAATGCTTATAGTATTGCATATATCTCTCATAGGGTATATTTAATTGTTAATAGTTATCTAGAATTGAGAAATTACTTTTGTATATAAACTCTATATAATCTAAAATAAGAATTATATATATTTAGAGGGTATTTGCAAGTCAAGCATGCTATACTATTGAATATTGTTACACATGATTTTGTATATGGTTTTTTTTATTTGCACTGTTGTGTTTGTTTGTTTGTTTGTTTGTTTCTTGCACTCACCTTTTTTGCACCCTGCATTTTCATATTTTTGCTTTTCCTTTTTTTTTTGTATTTTTCTTTTTTTTCAGCCACTTTAACATGCGTTCTTTTGTCATCGCTGATGTTGTTGTTGTTGTTGGAGCTACAATCCCAGGGGGCATATGCATATGTATGTTTATGGGGAGACTCTCATACATATGCATAGAAATACAGAGTCATATCGATGACGATGATAATGATGTTGCCTACAACCCCAGCTCGTATACTTCGACCCCCAGCCCTATCCCTTTTCCCATCCCTTCTTCAACTCCTGCCCCCTTGAAGTGGATTTAAGATACATGGCTTGGGGCATGTACAATATGAAAACAATGGTTTGGTTGCATGCTCATTTGCCTGTTGCAAAGTGGCTTCTGGGTCGCATGTACAGACATACATATATTTTGCAGTTTTCCCATTAGTCTGGCTGATAAACATTTTGCTCTCGTCTCTCCTTATCCATGTTTGTTTCTTTTTATAAATATCCTTAACTAGCATACAACTTAGGAATCAATTCCATTGTATGAACGTAACAAACAATCGGGGCCAACTATTGAAATAAGTGAAAACTTTGTTTTCAATTGTGGTTACTATTAAATGTTATATTCTGATTATAATATGTGGTAATATAGAGTGATTTCTTCTACAAATAGATACAAAATAAAAATATAAATGCAATTAGCTGACATAACAAATCAATTGGATTCATTTACTACCCACATTTAGCTCCGATTAAAATATGTTCTTCCAAGAATACATTTTAGAGTAAAACTCACAAATTAAAAATACTCTAAAAATATGTAAAATCCATTCGAATTATTTTTCTATATTTAATTCATTTAATATTAATAGTTGTTAAATTTATAGAAATCCCAACAAAAGTTAAACTGTTGAGCACGAATTTAGGGGAAACTAAAAGGAAATTACGCGATAGATAAAGCCGTGGCTAAAAACGGCTTGAATTATGGCATAGACGACAGACAGACAGACAGCAAAGGCAAAGGCAAATCAGAAGAGGCTTTTCCTCGGCCTCTTCATTTACATTCTGGCCAATGGCAATAGGACTAGGAGCAAGGAGCAAGGGAATGGAAGGGGGCTAGAAGGGGGAGCATTGCACATCCTGTTGAGTTCTGCACAGCTGCTGCTTCACACGGCGCGTTAAATTAGCGGCTAATTAATTAGAGGCAGAGCTCTGAGCCCAGTTGAGTCGAGTTGAGTCAAGTCAAGATGAGTGCTGTGCTGAGTGGTGAGTGCTGAGTGGTGTGGTGTGGTGTGGAGTGGAGAGGACTGCTGATGCGGTATCCTTTTGCCCCACCACACCATCATCCAGTCGCATCGCATCGCATTGCGTCTTATCCCATCCCGGCGACATTTGCTTGAGGACTGCTCATAAATTAAAATTGCAAGCAGTTACAATTGCAACTGCTCTGCTTTGTTGCCCTTCAGGTGGTGCAGTGGTGCGACGTTGGTTAAAAGCGCTGCTCTTAACTCCATTTGACTGCAACTTGATTTTTCGATGCTGTCATTTTGCTCCACGACTGTCACAACTGCAATTTCTGTATGTTCCACAGCCTGACAGTTGAAATTCACCAAACAAGCAGATGAATTGTATGTATGTGTGTGTGTCGGGTGGATAGGTGGTGGCATCGTGCCATAAATGCCAATTTAAGCTTCCAACAAACGAGAAACACGCCTGACAAACACACACACACACACACACACTAGATACAAACTCGCATGTCGTGTACATATTCCGCAATTGAAATGCCAACAACAGGAGCGGTGAGCACACAAAGAGCCTCGAGTTGCATTGCCCCCACACACAATACACACACACACACACACACGTTGGGCGCCCAACACATATAGAGTATATACTATATGGCGCCCAACGTGTGTCGATTTGTCTATTTGCCGTTCTGTTAAGGCATCAAAGGCAATTATAATCAATTGAAATGCCGCCAATTTTATTTTACGCGCGTTATTTATGTTAATTGCAAATATTTTAACAAATCGCCATTTTGCGTCAGCTTCACTGCAGCCGCGTAGAGAGAAAAGACATAAAAAGAGAATCCGAGGAAGGGGGTGGGGAGGAGGAAAGTCGCAACAACCAGTGCAAAATCAATATACTACAAATATTATCCACGTTTTCGCCATTTTCATATTATGCAGAAAACGAACAAAAAAAAAATTAGAAATGAAATTAAAAATTAATTGAGCCAGCAAATTTAATGGAACGAAAAGCCAACTTTTTTTTGTGTTGTTCGCAATTAGTGCTGTCACCAGTATACACTATATTTAAATGGTGTAATGCCATTTTTAAGTTATTTTGTGCATCAATTGCCAATAGCCTTAAAAAAACATGTTTATAAATTGTAATTGTTTATTTTGTTTACTTTATTCAGATTTCTCTGGGGTGTTAATTATAAATGTACTATATGGTGCTTTAAATTAGATTCCGTGTATTTTCTGCAATTTGTGTTTTGTCAAATACAAATAAATGTTTTTAAATACCTAAGTAACTTAAGAAAAAGTACTTTAATTTCAAATACAGTCGAACTTCCCTAACTCGAATCACCATTATCCACAAAAAAAGTTCGAGTTAGGGAGACTTCGAGTTAGGGAAGTAGAATTGTATGAAATTTGCCTAGTATTGCCACTCGACTTTGTTCGAGTTAGAGAGACTTCGAGTTAGGGAAGTTCGAGTTAGGGAAGTTCGACTGTATACAGAAGAACCTGTTGTAAATTCAAGAAAACAAGATAAAAACAAGTGGGGAAAGGCTATAGTCGAGCTCCCGACTATAGGATACCCGTTACTTACTTAAATAAATTTAAAAAAATTTTATTGCATGCTTTAAGGCACTTATATTGCTTAAAAGCGTTAATCAGCCATTACCACCTTTCTATTTATCCGATCTTGTTACGATTTAATAGAAATGGTCATAATAGTAGCTAACAGTAATTAGATTAAATTAAAAAATTCCTAATATCATGAAAACTGTGCGTGCCGTGGCTTTTCGCGATTTACGGTGGCGGATAGGGGCGTGGCAAAATTATGAAACAAACTTGACCTGCGTGGGGTTCATAGAAATCTGTGTGCCAAATTTGGTTTCTCTAGCTCTCATAGTCTCTGAGATCTAGGCCCTCACACGGACGGACAGACGGACATGGCTATATCGACTCGGCTGTTGATGCTGATCAAGAATATATATACTTTATAGGGTCGGAGATGCTTCCTTCTCCCTGTTACATACATTGCAACGAGTACAATATCCCCTTTCACTTATTTTTTAAGTAACGGGTATAAAAAGTCTTCTAGAAGCAGAAGATAATCGTCTTTTTACACAAATCTAAAGTCACAAATCCAATCGATTAAAAATGGAAGTCATTTTTTACTTCATCTTGACAAATGCGAAAGTCTGCAAAATGTAACGAGTAATATGGAAGAAAATACTCTTAAACCATAATAAAATAGTGTAGTTTTCAATTTTATAAATAATTTTGATATGCTACTATCATTTATTAATTTTACAAGTTTTATTAGTAATTTGTAACGAGACATCGCGAACGTGTCAAAATTTCCACCTAGTTTGCCCCAAGAATATGTTCATCAAATTTTATTCGATATATCGAAAGCAGCTTGTAAAACTTGTTTTAAATTAAACTTTCAATATATTTTTATGTATTAAAATGGTTTACGTTACAATCTTACTATCTGACTTAGTGTAATCGATAAAATACAAACGGCCCAATTTGGAAGTCAATTTTTAAGAAAATGGCCAAAAAATATAGAAAAAGTGAGTTTATTCCAATATAGAATCTATGTAATCATCCTATTGCATTTTTTCTAGCTTATATTTTTGGAATAAAATTTCAAAAGATGTGAGTTTTTGATAAATTTAACGTTTTTTGGCGAGGTGGACCTTTTCTGGAAATGCCTATATGCCGTAAAACTAGTTCTTTAGATAACTAAACCTAAAAAAAAAAGTATTGAAATACTAATAATATTCAAAGTAGCACTGAAATGTCTCTTGTCCCTTTAGAATACTGACAGGAAAAACAGAAAAATATTTCAGTTCCTTTTTTGATGCGTAAATTGAAAATTAGAAGTTTTTGCCGTGTTTAAGAAGCCTCCAAAATTGTATTTAAAACGAAGTTGGCATTGATGCAACCGCATTGAGGTGTTGCAAGCTGTTTGAAGCTATGCAATGTGCTGCATTTTGTGGCAAGAGCATGATATAATTATGCCAAAATACACGACGGGGTTGACGTTGCATTTACACTTAATGGGCAGCTGCTGTTTACTGTACATATGTACGTGATGTGGTGGGTGTGGCATGTGGGCAGCTGTCCAATAGTTAATGTGCAACAACAACAACAACAATAATAATAATATCAACAACAACAACAACAACAAATAATGACAGCTTATAAATAATGCGACCAGCGGGCATTGGCAGCTAGACGCTTGAATTACGTGAAATACACAAGTGCATATGGATTTTTCTGATATCACAAGTAGCATAATATTATGACTATGTGTGTGTGTGTGTTTATATATTTATTGCCATAACTCATTTGCGTTTGTTTTTATTCTATGAAAATATATGTATATTGTAGCTAAAAGCCAACCGCATGCTGTGGGAAAGTAAAGCGAAGCAAGTGCTGCAGATGGATCCTAATCCAGAGGAGGACAACACTAACAACAACCACAACAACAACAACAACCACATCAACAAAAATAATGAAGATAATGCCATTGACAACAATAACAACAATAATAACAAAATCAATAAAATATTGCCAGAGCAACAACAACAAGAACAACAAGAGGAACAGGAACAGCAGGATTTGGAGCAGGAACAACAGGAGCTGGAGCGGGAGCGGGAGCATTCACAGCTGTTGCAACAAAAACAAAAGCCAAAGGATGTCATAACGATAAAGCAGCTGACGTCTAACTTGAACGACGACGACAAGAAAAAGAGCAACAACAACAACAATGGCAAGCAGTATGTCGGTGCAGTGGAGGACACATGATATCCGCATATTCCCATAAGATTGCCACGCGGCAAACATTGAGACGACAACACGACAACAGTAACAGTAACAGTAACAACAATAACAATATTTGAAATGCTGTATTTAAGTACATGTCCATATGTATGTGCTGTCTGTCTGTCGTCTCAACTGTCAGTCATTGTGTTGTAAACCAAACTAAATGTACCAAAATCTAAAGACAGGATATACAAATACAAATAACACATATACATATACATAAATATGTATGTCAAATATATGTATGTGTATAATATATGTATATGTTTGATAAGTAAAAGATGTTTAGCATGTACCACCAAAATAATTCTTAAATTAAATAAGAAAAGTAAATTGAATAATAATAAAAGCAAACTTTGCTAAAGCTCCACTTTAGTACAATATAAATATACATTTGTAAATCCCCCTCCCCCTATATACCTTAAATGCATATAATATATTTTAGCTTCTTTTATATGGCCTTTGGCACTTTTTTTACCATGTTGTTTTTTTTATATATTTACATGTCTTACGATCTAATCTATATCATTTATTGATTTTTTTCTACTTATAAGTTGCAATTGTAATTTAGTTTTTGTGTGAAATTTGAAACAAAAATAATAATTTCCGTTTTCGGGTGCATTAGTATATAAACGTTATCGCAAGAATCTCAAAAGTGGATCTTTGGAAAACTCTGCGAGCTCAAAGAATAGTTTTTAACAAATATTTCTCCGATGTAAACTGATTTTAAAAAGTCTAAAAAGAAAAATAAAGAATAAAAAACAACAGAAAATATGTAAAGAAAGTTGATGAAGGAGAGCTTTTAAACGTGAAATATTTCGAAACGATTTACATACATATACATAGATGTTATACAATGTGAAAGTTTTGCTTGGGGTAGATTTTCGAAAGCCTTTTACTTTGTTTTTACAAACTGTTTTGTTGCAATAAATTGACTGAATGTATAATATACATACATGGATAAATCGATGTATATAAAAATAAATATATAAATACTATACACTATATACAAAAATATATACATAAATGTCTAATGTAAATTAAAGTTGTATTGTGCATGTATGTCTGTATGTGAGCACTCTCACACACACACACACACACACACATTAAAGGAAAACAAAAACAGGACTAAGTAAAAAAGGCGCCTAGGCTTAATATTTAAAGCTGTTGACATTGTAAGGCTTAGTTTAATTAACAATAATAAGGCGAGTATCTTGTGTATGTATTGTTTTAGCAGGCAGTGTAACGCACTCTCCCACTCACACACACACACATTGCACTGTCCGTCCTCGCACACACACTCGTGTGCGAATGCGTTTGCTTTGTTTGTGTGCGTGTGTTAAATAGAAGACAAGCATGTAAAGTACCGTTAGCTGTTAGAATTTGCAACCTTTTTTTTCTTGTTCTTGTTTTAAACTAAACATATTTTGTTTCCTTTGCGCATTGTTACAAAATTATAAAGAATTGCTGACAATAAATGAAAGTAAAACACAAAAAAAAAAAATTGAAATAAATAAAATTAATATTGAAAGGTGACAGCAGAAATTAGAGGCAACTACTAAATATCTATCGTATGCCTCACTCTTATAACATTATTGCATGTATTGTAGACGTGTTGTCTTATAATTATTAAATATATACATACAAATGTATAAGCAACATATGTAAATGTGAGCGTGAATGAAATCTATATATTTTTGTTAGCTTCCACGGGGAATTTTGTTTTAAATATTTACCCTACACCTAAAATTATTAACCATTTGTTAGCAGTTGCTGCAGATAGCAGATAAACATTAAAATAAAAAATCATTTAATAAATAAAAATATTAAACTTAAATATTTGTATGTAAGTTAAGTATACCTTGTATGTATTTGTAAGTGAATGTCTTAAAAATAAACAGTGGGCGAGGGGGCAGCGTGCTTGCAGCTGACAGACAATCAAAGCTCAAAGATACTAAAAATTAAAAAAAGATCAACATAAAAAGAAAATTATTTCAAATGAATATTAGCAAATTTTTAACATGTATGTATGTATGTATGTTTATGACACTTAAAAAACAATTAAAACTGTTTGTTTGCGCTGCAAGATCCAACGAAAATGGAACATACAAATTTAATTAAACAATCACAAGAAATTGTCATTAAATCGATAAAAAAATTGTGTATTAAATAAACAACAATATATATATATACCTACATAAATTATATATGCATTACAATAGGATCGTAAGCAAATTGTACAATATTTATTAATGACAACAAATAACGGAACAAGACAAAACTAAAGAAAAAAGATAAATAACAAATAAATAAATAAACAAAAATATATGAAATATATTATAAAAATTCAAAACAAAAATAAAAATTAAAAGCGATAAATTGATTAAAATGCATTTTTCATTGGAAATATTTCTTCTAACAGGATTAAATTGTATTGTATTGTTATCTTTTTTATTTCAATTAAGCGAAAAACAGGAAATACGTAAGTTTCACACCGAATCTTCATCAATCTAAGTAAAGCAGGTTTTAAAGGACAATTGCAAACATGATTTGAAATATTTACATGACAATTGATGAAACACGATGGACGAGATCTGAATATCGGCAAAAAAGGAACCGAGCTTTCGATGTATCTCAAAATATCGGGTTTTTCAAAAACAACGTTCCAATGGAAAACAACAATAAATACAATTTAGACGCTTAAATTTTGACTTGTAAATTAATAGAGGGTGCCACAGAAATCGCTTTCGCTTGAATTTCACTTAAATTTCATACAGAATAGGTCAAAAATCACAACTCATGACTTTCGCAACTTTACCAAAAAAGGGAAAATATTTTCAAGCGTAATATCAAGTTAATCATGGACTCCAAATTCAATCGATATTTGTCCAACTCTTTCGGCCGTGATCGTATAGATCTATCCGATATCCAACCCCACCGATGGCTTTATCCAAAAACCTTCTCCATGTGCGGAAAATATTTAAAGAAAAACAAGTAATATCTTTTGTCAGTTTTTCGCGTTTATTATTTTTGCCTGTACGAAGCACGTACTTCATTTTTTTTATGTATTGGATCTGTATGTATGCATTGTATTTATATTGTAATTAATCGTCTATGTATATGTATATTAACACCTTTAATGGCTAAACTTAAATTAATTATTACAGTTAGAGGACCTTAATTACAAACTGCAGTTTGACTTTTCAATTTCAACTTAAAACTATGACGCAAAAAAAAAATGCCTAACTCGGTTTCATTACCAATCCTTTAGATTGTTGTTTTTTTTTCCATTGTTTATTTGTTATGTTTTTATTTTGTTTTGTTTTCCCCTCAAATATCAAAAACTGCACGCTGCACTGCAGCCTCACATTAAAAATAAAGTGGGAGCAAAAAGGGAGATAAAAAAATAAAGAGGATTACGTACAAATACGTATGCACATCATCTGTGTCTGTGTGGGCGTGTGCGAGGGTCTACTATCATTTATTTTAAAATTAATTAAATTATTTAATATGTAAATCATTAAGAAGAAAAGTCCATATAATAAGCGTTTCCATTTGTTTTCACTATATCTTTTTCATGTCGTTTTTTTGTTGTTGTTGTTGTATGTGTGTGTGTTTATGTGTGTGTGTGTGTGTGTGAATGTATGCACTATTCATGTGAGACGCAAAAAAATAAAAGTATATATATTTCTCCTTTGATTTTAGGATGCATTTGCGAATACATTACCAACTTATGTACGATTACAACTAAATTATATGAAAACTATAAAACAGCTCAAAAAAAAAAAATTGTTAAAAAAACGTCCTGAAATTTTATAACATTGTATCGGCTATAAATGTTTTTTTTTTTGTTGTTGTTATTTCTATTGTATTTGTTGTTAAATGTTGTCTGTTACTGTTCTTTAATCGGAAGAGTTGGCGAGAATATTCAATGAAATCAGCATGTGGATAGGATAGATAAATGAATGTCTTGGTCTTGGATGACTGATGACTGGACTGATGAGGGGCCTAATAGTTGAATTCCTCTTTCTTCTCGGAGTCGCTGCGCAAGTCATTCATGAGTGGCTCAAAGCACGACTTGGGTATCATGGTGCCGACAATCTTCTCGCTCTCGGTCGTCTTCATGCGAATCACCTGCATCTTGCTGTTGGATCGCGTATTCAAAATGTGCTCGACGCGTCCCCAGACCGACAACACCGAACCGGCCAGCACATGGTATAAACGTTGACGTAGACCAACCTGTAAAAAGCCAAGTGTGATTATCATGGACAAGTTGAGAATGTTCCGGCGTGGTTGTTACCTCACAATCGTTGCCCAGACTGACGTTGCGACAGTTGCCATTCCAATAGGCATGGGAGCAAGTGTGCACCGATGCATCATATTGTTCCGTCCAATGCGGCTCGGCCTCCTCGCTGCTCACCTTGCGGTACTTCTTCTCCAGCTCGGCGAGCGATTCGTGGCGCACCTGGAGGCCCGTGTTGGGCCTGTAGATCTGGCACATGATCTCCTTTTTGCTGCGCGACTTCTTCTTCTGCGACTTGCTGCTGCTGCTGTCCGCGTCCGTTGAGCCCGATCCTCCTCGCGTCGACTGCTGCTCAATGACAACGACGAGAATCGCGGTGCGTTTCTGATTCCGCAGATGATGGGACGTATAGAAACCCTCGTGTTCATTGAACAGATCCGCATACCTGTCATCGATTATCATATTTATTTATGAAAACTACAATATTTGATAATCAACACTCACTTGTCGATGGCTTCCTGCCAGATCATGCCGCGCTCCACACGCACCGTGTGCAGCTCGGTGGGTGCCACGCCCGTGGCGTGCTTCCGCATGAAGCGCACCAGACGCACCCGATTCACATTCTCTCCAGCCGCACCCAGATCTGTGGAGCGAGAACAAGGAGATTAGATCGAGATTAGTACAGCTTTATCCGAATAATTCAAAACAAAAAAGGTGCCACAATTCTTATTTTATTTAAAGGCAGAGATTAAACCCCTAACCTAGACCGTAACCCTTAACCGGTAAAAACCGATTGAAATTTAAAACCATAACTGAAACAGTAATCGACAAAAAAATTAAAAAAATTTCATTTGACCGAAACCTTAAAGCCGAAACTCTGTAAACCGAAATAACCGTTTGGCAACCGTTTCATTTATAAGGGTATCTCGGTATTTCATGCATCCAACCAAATGTTCTTTTCTTTTTTATTTTTAATTTTAATTTTCCTATGTTTAATTTTGAATTTTTATTTGTGATATTCATGATGGAATATTCATAGCACTGAATAAGCGCAAATAAAATAAATTTAGTTAATGAGATATTAAAACTTTTAAAATGTAATTAAGCTACATCAAACTGAAAGATATACAGTTGCGGTCAAAAAAATAGTAGTGCGTGCAATGAATTTACAAAAACTTAAAATTTAATGACTTTTCATTTATCCAAATTTTTATATAATTTTTTTAAGATACGTTAATATATTGTTAATCTATCTGAGAAATCAAAGATAGTGAACAGTTATTATTTTTCGACTTAGGAATTTTTTTCTTGC
Source organism: Drosophila recens (assembly GCA_037043495.1). Classification (NCBI taxonomy): domain Eukaryota; kingdom Metazoa; phylum Arthropoda; class Insecta; order Diptera; family Drosophilidae; genus Drosophila; species Drosophila recens. The sequence continues at coordinate 160,867 of JBAMBJ010003085.1, read as the reverse complement.
AATAGCCTGAAAAATGGGCGGTCAAAATAATAGTAGTGATGAACATATTCAAAAATTTTAATGATGAAAACGATCCAAAACCCACTTTTTTTATTTAAAAGGTTAGATATGTGAAATGCACTTAATAATTAACAAATTTAGTAATTTGTTGTGAAGCCTTTATCTTGAATTACCGCCTTACAACGACGGATCATGGCTTTTACATCGTTCTGTTTGTATTAAGCTCCAGGCGCTCCTAGCGATCTTCCAAAGATGAATATTATTTGTTGGTTGATGCTTGGCAATATCCTTCTTCATATCGGACCACAAATTTTCAATGGGATTCAGATCGGGGGACCGTGGTGACCACTCCACAACATTAACTTTTTTCTATGCGAACCATTCTTTCGAAGATTTGCTGATATGCTTTGGGTCTATGTCCTGTTGGAACCTCCAAATTATCGGCATATCATCTGAAAAATACGGTAGCATAGTGTCCTGCAGAATTTTTACTTGTTCGTGCCTTTCCATTATGGTTATGATCCATTATATGGGTTGGACCCAATAATGTGAAAATGCGCCCAGGTTATTATTCTCATACTACAATGTTTGATAGTCCTGCAGGTGAATCTGGGCTGATATTCGGACTTTAACGGATACCTTACATGTTGTCGAGATCCTCGACCAGCAAAAAAAATAATTTTGGACACATCCGACCACTAGAGGTTTCTTTATTTCTCTAGGGTCAATGCAGATGATCCTTAGCAAATCGAAATCGCTTTTGGGCAGGTATTTTTTCAATAACGGAATTTTTCACGGGCTTCTTTCTGCCAGATTATTATTTCGCAAACATCTAAGAATGTTTTACACACTTTGGTCCATACCAAAGTCCTTTTTTTAAGTGCTGCAGGAGCAAAAGGGTCGCGTTTCAAAAACCTCACTACTTTTGTCACTTGTCTTTTGGACATGGATCGAGGTCTTCCACATTTATCCTATTTTGGCGACTACTTAATGGCGTTTCTGATTATGGTTGGCAATCATCTAATCAAATTTTTCCACTTCCTTAAACGTTATCCTTTTAGAAATAAATTTTTTAATAGGAGCACGCTTTTCTGGAGTGCAATCCTTGCCACGCCCCATTGTAACAACTCAAGGCAAAACAATTTTTATAAAATTTATAGCAAATTATCAAGTTACAATTATAAATATCAAATCAAGTGCCTTTCCTGCTTAATATCCTTTTTTTCCACTTTTAATGCATTCACTACTATTATTTTGACCGCCCATTTTTCAGACTATTACAAGAAAAAAATTCCTAAGTCGAAAAATAATAACTGTTCACTATCTTTGATTTCTCAGATGGATTAACAATATAATAACGTATCTTAAAAAAATTAAATAAAAAATTTGGATAAATTAAAAGTCTTTAAATTTTGAGCTTTTGTAAGTTCATTGCAGGCACTACTATTTTTTTGACCGCAGCTGTATATGAGATATAAATGTGTGAATAAAACAGTAAGAATGTCCACCGTTACGAAACCTTTTTTAAAAAAATACTTTTAATAATCACTTAAAGACTTTTACTTTATAAATCATACTAAATAATTATTTTTGATTAAAAAATAAAAATGATAAATAATTATTAATATTGATTTTTATTATATAAATCAAAAATAATGATTAAATTTGTTTTTTTTTCAATTGATTTTGTAAATTACTTTATGAAAATGGCGAAAAAGGCCCTTTTTGCATGAAAATGAGGAAAAAGTGCCTTTTTCGCCATTTTCAAAAAATTATAAAAAATACTAGCGAAGAGATATTTGAAAATTTTTGCAGTTACTATTTAAATTGTTTAAAGAAACTTTCTGCATTAAAACATTTTTTTTAAAAATCGAGAAAAAAAGTTGAAAAAGTTGACGTTTACAAATATTCGAAAATTTCAATGGGTACTTAATGGGTTAAGAAAAGTACTACATTATTCGAAAGAATTTTAAAAGACCTTTCCATTGATACCAAACTTTCCATGAAGTAAGCTCACAATTTGGCTAGAACTAACTTTAAAGGGTGTCAAAATACTTTTGGCCACCGTTGTAAGTTTATTGGCTGTTTGCAGAGATCCTGTTTTTACAAACAATTTGATGTATATTAAACAAAAATCGCATTTGTCCTTATACAGTCGAACTTCCCTAACTCGAACTTCCCTAACTCGAATTTTCTCTAGCTTGAACAAAATCGAGTGGCAATAGCGTTTACTGAGCAAATTTCATACAATTCGGCTTCTGTAACTCGAACTTTCATAAGTCGAATTTCTCCTTAGCTCGAACAAAAATATTGGCCCGTACTTCTGTAAGTCGAATTTTTCGGGAAAATCTCCAAAAAAAAGACGGAATTTTTTTTTCGATTCTATTTAATGCTTTTGTTACCGGCTCTTTTGAATATATAATATTGATGTACATTAACATATCGAGCCCTTGTTGCGGATATAACGTAAGCGACATTTTTCCGAAATTTGTTTTTTAATGCAAATGTGTTCATTAATATTAATAGTATCTACACTCAAAATATAAAACTTTAATTGTTTATACCAGGGGTGGGCGGCCTATACTCTCGGAGTTAAGCAGCTACTCTCATACTTATTCGGCGCCGTGATGTCGCACACAAGCAGCTCGAGTCGAGGCGTCATAAATCAATTAGACACGGTCAGCTCGCGAACAAGCTAGCAACAACAACGCACACAGGCAGCTCGAGTCGAGGCATTAGCAACAACAACGCACACAGGCAGCTCGAGTCGAGGCGTCATAAAAGCAATTAGACACGCTCAGCTCGCCAGCAAGCTAACAACAACAACGGACACAGGCAGCTCGAGTCGAGGCTGACATCGCTACGCGCCGCGCCGAAGACCTTTTTTTTGCTCGCACATTATTTGGGTGATCGACAAAGTAGGTAGACGCGAAAAAGGTTGTTGTTGTAGTTGTTGTTGTAGTGCTCCCGAGGTCAAAATTTGCGCCCACCCCTGGTTTATACTTCCGAAGATATTGGCCTGTCAACTATAACGTAAGCGACACATGACACGAAGAAATTAACTAAGCGAAACCTAAAAACCTTTCTCCTGTAAAATTTGCATTTTGTCGCTTACGTTATATCCGCAAATAGGGCTCGATATGTTGATGCAATATGATAAAATATTGCATGAACAATTATTTAGGCTTGTGAAATTGCTATAGAACAGATGTTCGTAATGTACTTCTTTGTCAGCGCATCAGTGAAAGATTATTTACCATGGCAGCAACACGTCTATTAAAATGTTAAACTTATTTGTTAAGGAATTCGAAACTGGACCAAAAAAAGTTAAGTGGCTGAAAAAAATGGTATCTTATCGAAATAATTTTCATTATATTAAAAAATGAAAAATTAAATATGGTGTCATTTGAATCGGGAACTTCTTTTGGATACAGCAAAAGAACGATAAAACCAACCAGGTTGTTAAAAAAAAGCAAGAAAAGTTTGCAATTTGAAATGTATTTATAAATGAATGAAATTATAGTTTCTTTTAAAAAAATTAAAAAAAAAAGCTCTCTAACTCGAAGTCTCCGTAACTCGAACTTTTTTCTTGGATAATGGTGATTCAAGTTAGGGAAGATCGACTATATGTGATTTTTGAGTTGAAATTTTGATCAATAACAGTTATTTCCCGTCCCTGGGTTTAATCCCTGTTTAATTGTATTATTCATAGTGGATTATAATCCCTGATTGATGTTGATGCTGTCATGAACTCACCCACAATGCCGAGATCGAAGCGACCGCCGCGCTTGGCCTGGTTGATGATGGCCGTCATGGTGTCGGTGAAGTACTTGAAGAGACGGTTCTGCAGGTCGACGGGACAGCCGAGGATGCGGTTGAGAAACTTGGATATGTTGTTGTAGTCCTTGTCCAGGCTGAGCACGCCCGGGTGGCTCTCGCTGTTGACAATGATGCCCACGCCGACCAGGGCGCCGGCAATGTCCTTGAAGAACTCGCCGCTGTAGTCGGTGGGCGGCGGCACCAGCGGCGTCTCGTAGCCCATGATGGTGCGCATGACCGTCTCCAGGGCCTGCCGACCGTACTTATTGTCGATGTTGAACTGGGACAGATCCCGGGTCTCGGTGGCACGACGATCGCCGTGCGTCAGGGCGCCGAGGGATTCGAGGCGCTTGGCCACTGTGGACGCGAATCTCCGCTCGCCGGCCAGATCCGAGATGAGGAATATGTATTCTGGGGCATTCACCTGATTCGAACGGTGCGTGCGTCCAAACTGCTGGATGGCCCGATCCGCGGACCAGGGCAGCTCCAGCGTGATGTGGACACGTCGCCGCTGGTTGAAGACGCGACGATCGCTCTGGAGCGAGATGCCGCTGGACGCCGCCTCCGAGATGATGGCCACATCCTTCTGGCCGTCCATGAAGCGCTGCTTCTCCGTGATGTTGAGCGTCTCGAGCGGCACATCGGACTCGGTGCGCGACTCGTACTGAATGGATCCGTCGTCGCTCTGCACGACACGGCCACGGCGTCCGGTCATCTCGGCCACGTTGTCGGGTCCGCCCAGCTCGTCGATCAGCTGGTCGAGCGTGTTGGGCGGCAGCCGCGAGCCCAGGCGTTCAATCTTCCGCAGCAGCTCCTCCTTCATGGTGCAGGCCCGCTCGATGGCGTCCTTGGGCGGCGGCCCGTAGTTCAGCTTGACGCCATTGACGCCGACGGGCGTGACGGTGCCCTTCATCTCCTGCTTCTTCTGCAGCAGATCCTGGATCCTGTCCTGCGTCGACAGCTGCATCGACTTGCGACTCTTGGCGGCATTCAAAGCGGCCGCAACTGTGGCGGACATGGCTGATGCTGATGATGATGTTGCTGTCGTGGATGTGGCTGTGGCTGTCGTTGATGTCGATGTTGGCTCCTTCTTCGCCTTGGCGCTCTTCTTGGCCTTCTTGGTCTTCTTCTGCGTCTTCTTGCTGGCACTGCTGCTCGACTTCTTGCCGCGCGCATTCACCCAGGGATCGATGTCGCTGTCGCTGCCGCTGAAGAACGGATTGAAATCGGAGCTAGCATCGCTGGCGACACTGTGTCGGTCACTGTCCCCATCCTGCTTGTCCTCATCGTCGTCCTCGTCCTCGTCGTCGTCGTCCTCGTGGTCGTTGTCATCGTAGGCATCGTCGCTGTCAGCGGCGTCGTCGCTATTGTCGCAATCGCCGCCCGAGGTGTGAGCTGCCTCCTCGTCGCTGTCGCTGAATTGCCACGATCCGCTGCGCTTCTTCTTCTTCGATTTGCCCGCCGCCGCCGAGGCTGCTCCGCCGTCGGCTCCTTTGCGCTTGCTGCGACTGCTGCTGTTATTATTATTGTTGCTGTTGTTGTTGTTGTTGTGGTTCAGCAACTGCGGCTCCGTCTTCACCGCCGGCGTCTCGTCGTAGAGTCCCAGGATGCGGTTGATGCGGTTGCGATCGGGCGCGGGAAAGTGACGCTCGACAAACGATTGGAAGACGCCTCTGCAAAGGTTAATGAGAGCACAAGTTGAGACATCATTTGCATTTCTATGATATTTGTTCAAATGAATTAATTCGAACGATGTCGAATTGAGTGAGTGCGAGGCACACTTTGAATTGAATTCGTTTCAGTGTGAGTGACATTGAGTTCTAAAATAACAGTTCCTTATCGAAACGAGTGCGAATAAAGGAATGTTCTATGTGAAAATAATGAATTTGAAATGGCCGAAATCAATCGAATGATTCGCAATTTTAATTGTCAAATGGCTGCTGTTTATTACACACATGCAATAAACAACAGAAAATACGCATGCAAAAAAGAAAATATTAAAATTAAATCGAAATTCGAATCAAACTCGAATCAACTCAAAACAAAGTAGCTTTCTCACTCATTCAGTTCGTGTCACTCCGTACGTTGTCAACTGAGTTTGACAAAAACGCACAAACTCAATCAAAATCTTTCGACCTTGCATTCGACTTCGTTCAATTCCTTTCGAACATGAATGCTTCGAATTTCGTTTTAGCTCATTCATGCAGACCTTTAACTCTTATCTAACGAATTGAACGTATTATGTCCGTTACTGATTTGTGTATTCTGCTGGATCCTAAACTGAAGTTTGACAAGCACATTGCATATATTGCTAATCGGACATTTGGCGTCTTGGGTTTCAAAAAGCGTTGGTCAAAAGAATTTGACTATCCCTATATTACTAAACTACTTTATACTTCACTTGTCAGACCTATTCTGGAGTATGGGTCTTGTATATGGAGTCCCCAATATAAGATTCATCAGGACAGATTAGAATCTGTACAAAAACAATTTTTGCTCTTTGCCCTCCGGGGTCTTAACTGGAATACTAACATTCGCTAGCCTTCCTATCGTAGTAGACTTTTACTAACTAATCTTCCCTCTCTTTCTGATCGGAGAACAATGCTTGGTATAGTCTTTCTACACAAACTAATTATTGGTGAAATTGATTCATCTGAATTAATTAACCAAATTAGTTTTTCCGTCCCGATCAGAACTTCAAGAAACTTTGTTCCTCTTTCTTTTCAATCCTGTGTTGCTAACTATGCTGTTCATAACCCTTTCCGAGTACTTTGATGTAATTATAACAATATTTCTCAATTTATAACTTTTTCTTCTTCCGTTCAATCTCTTAATATTTTTTTAATTATTTCCCACTTATCTAACTTATAGTTAATTTATGGTTTGGTTTTTTGTTGTTTAATACAATGTTTGTCCGTCTTTGTCTTTGTTTGTCTCTTTGTCCGCGCGTCAACCAGACCGTGTTTTGTCTCGTTTGAGCCACTTGAATGTACTGCTCGTTTGGTACATCAAAGTCCAAATAAAACTATAGTATGCCATTCCTTCTCTCTTTCTAAAGCATGCGAAACACATGAAGACAAGAGATTCTCACAATAAACTGGGCGCAGGGAGACACGAGAAACCGAGAAAGTTTTAATAAGCGATTTCAAAAATAAAGTATATGTTTCTCTTGTTAAACTGAATATCATAAAATACACAAAAAGGTTTTTATATGATAGCAAACACTTCAAACAAATTTTATAATATTTAAATAATAAAGCATTTCATCCAGAAAATATCTATAGCTAAAACTATTCAGATTATTTCAGATAATTTCTACATCAATTCCAAATCAATTCGCAATTAAATAAACTTTATTAATTAATTTGTTTGTCATAACAGACAGTTTTGTCCATATTTTCATTTAAAAAACAAGAAATTGGATTCTTTACTTTACGCTATGCTTAAAATCACTTAAATTGTGGTTTAAAATATGTACCAAAATATTTACTACTTTCTCCACATACAAGGGCAACCCTCATTAATTCCCATTCATTTTCACAAATACTTGCAGAAATTAGAACAAGCCGAGCAAATCCGACAAAAAAAATAGGTTAGAGTCTTATCGATGTTGAGGTATGGTGAATTTAATATCATTTAAAGATAAAAATAAAATAATTTTTCATTTATCTGATGGTGCAACATTATTCCTAAAACATTCGAGTATTTTATTAAAATGTTGATTTCATTTTGATTTTATGCTAAGCATGCCAAAAAAAACCGATTTGTTCTATCCGAATTCAAATTCACTAGCTCAATGTCAAGTGAATTCAATCCGCAAAATCTTGCCGAAAGTGAAAGCCGGAACAGGCCTGATTAATAATATTAAAGAAATCATTATAATCGGATATCAATTCCAATTGTTTGTCCGTTTCACCTTAAATAGATTTACAAATCTAGCTAACCAATTGTTTTGATATTTATTTGAATTAATTGAATTCATCGGAAACTCACTTGGCTGTGGACACAAAGTCGGTGAGTTCGCCGTCATCTCGCTCCAGCTGGTCGAGAGTCCGAGCCTCGCCGGTGGACTGGAGGCCAATGACGACGCATTTGCCATATTTGATGGACTCGCGGGCGATGAGCACCGCATGGTTGACCTTGGCAGCGATGCACAGATATTTGAAGAAGCGCTGATGCGATGACCAGAACTGTCCCCACATTGTCTTCTTCATGCGACTCTCGGCATCGATGAGCTCGGCGGCCTCGGTGAACTTCTGCATGGCCTCCACCCAGAGCTCCACGGACTGATCGTAGATCTTGCGAAACTCCTTGGACAGCGGCACCTCCTCAATCTTGAAGCTGACGCCCTTGAAGCTCAGCTGTCGGGCAATGTACATTCCGCGCAGTTTCATGTCCATCGCAACAATTTCCATGGCGCCAACGCCGCTGAGAAAATTAAAGAAGAAAAATTAATCAAAAGATGAATAAATATATCTTTATACACTGATAAGAAAAAGGGTCTAAAATCAAGATTTTAATTAAGATTAAGCTTCTCAACATTTTAGGAAGTATGAAGTAAGAAAAGTAAGTAAGCGATCCAAGCGTAACGTCATCTCTGAGACGCCAGAACCAGTTGTGAATACTAAGTCTCAAAAAGTGTGTTGTTGTCATAATAAGAACATAGGATTTTTTAGAATAATATTCTTAGTTTTAGTAATTTTGTCTTAAAATGGTCTTATATTAAGAGCAAAATATTTAAATTTGAAAATATTATTCTATTATTAAGAACTTACGATTTTCACGATTAATATTCTTAGTTTTAGTAATTTGGTCTTTATATATTCTTATTTCAAGAACAAAATATTTAAGATGAATGTTCTTTATTTAACAAAGTGATCTTTTTTTCAGTGTAGTAACTCAATTTGTTTTAAGTCAACTTACCGTCTCTCCACCGCGGTTATAAAGTCAGCGAAATTGCCAAAGGCCGTGCCCTGACCCCACAAGCCCAGACGCACCATATAGGCCATGTTCTTTGGCTCAGAGGCGCCCGTTGCCGAGGCATAAACAACACGCGCCTTGGGCAACTTCTGTTGCAGCTCGAGGACCGTTTGGCCCGTCTTTGTTGGTTTGCCGGAGCCGACGGGACACAGATTCTTGGCCTTGTGGCACTCGTCGAAGATAATGAGACCCTCGAAGTCCTCGCCGCACCATTGCAACAGCTGACGGAATCTGGAGCGATACTTGCCCGTCTTGTTGTTCGACTCGCCAATCAGGGCGGAGTAAGTGCTGAAGATCACGCCGCGTTTGCAGTTGTTGTTCGCATCCGAGCTGATTTTCGCGTATTTGAACTGCAGCAAAAAAAAAGTTCCTAAATATTATTCTTGATTCGATTTCCAGGGATATTCAAGACTCGATTCTTATTCCAAGTATATTCAATTAGAGCTTGCATATTCATTAACTGTAAGCAATTATCTGGGTAATAACTGAACAATTACTTGTGTCAAATTTAATTATGGCCTAAATAATGAATTCCAGACTATTGAATTTTTGAAAGCCGTTTTTTAAAACACCTAAATCCAAAGATTTGGTATGAGTCTTGGTTAAATTCAATATACAAAAATTGTTTTCTTTTTAAGATAATAATTACACAAATAATTGAATTTGGCAAGCATAATTAATCAAGTAATTATGAAATTTAAATCAACGGATCAGATATAATTTTAATTACTCTAGTAATTACAATATAAACCAGCGGTGGGCACGCAATGGCTCTGGGAGCCAGCGGCTGCTCCCAACTTTATTTCTTCCTATTCGGCGCCGGGAAGTCGCACAAGAGACTCGCGAGCAAGTAGGTAGACTCTAATATGGTTGTTATTGTTGTACTTTTTGTTGCACTGCTCCCGAATTCAGATTTCGTGCCCACCGCTGATATAAACAGCAAATTACTCAAGAATTAAACATGTTGAACTTAATTACTCGAGTAACTGAAATTTATATTACGTTATTAATAATTAATATTACTCAAATAATGAAATTGGCCAGGGATCATTACTAAAGTAATTCAGCTTGTCAAGTACAATTAATCACGTAATTACATACAGTAGCTGATCAAGTAATTAAGGACTACAAAAGAGTCTTATTAGGATGTAACGCACCTTGTTGAGGGCATGGACATCGATGCGTGTGGCTCCAATGTCACTGAGATCGCGTTCGGCATCGTATTTGAGATCGTTGGACACGGATATCCAGAGGGCCTTCTTGCGGCCCTTCAGGTAGTTCTCATAGATGATGCCCGCAATGGTGCGACCCTTGCCGACACCAGCGCCATCGCCGATGAGGAAGCCGGCACGGCTGCCATCGGGCAGGAGATGATCGTGGGCCTGCGAGGCGTACGTGATGGACTCCAGTTGGAGGGCACTCAGCTGGCCGCTGTTGATGGTTTCGGCGGGTATCGATAGCTTGTAGTAGACGTCGCAGGGCTCCACCGAGCTAAGCGAGGCGGTCTCCACCACCGCATCCGGATGCTTTTTGCCTAGTTTGACTGTCAGAATGAAAATGATAAAGAGAATAAATCAGAGATTCAGTTGGAGAGGAAGGATTAAGACTTACGCTTAGCTGGCCAATAATCGGCATATGTCTCGGCCACGCCCATCTCCTCGTAGTCCACCTCATCCTCCTCCTGCTGCGTATAGACAGCCGCCGAGGCAGCTGCCGCTGCCGCCGCCGCTGCCGCAGATGCCGCATTTCCGCTGGCCACGCCCACATTTGGCATCTGCTGCTGCTGCGGCGGTGGCATGCGAATCGGTTGCATGAAGAGCTGCGTCATCACATGGTTGGGAATGCCGCTGGTTAAGTACTCCGGATTCAAGGCAATCAACTTCTGCAATTTATCCAGCATCATTGTGTTTACCTTCATGCCACCGGCTGAAGCTGCAGCTCCTCCACCTCCTGCTGCTGCAGATGCTGCTGCGCCCATTCCTCCTCCGACAGCTGCTGATGTGGTGCTGTTCGCCTTGAGCATGTTGTTGGCGGTGCTAACCGCCGCTGGGGGCTTGTACTGCACCCTCAGGGGCGCGGCAGGTCGCGCATATCCCACTGCAAGATTAAGTGTGTAGGTGTTGGGATTTTATTGTGATTGTTGTTGTTGTTGTTGTGGTGTTTATTGTGTTTGTGTGTGAATGAGATGTAATGCACAGAGACAAACGGAGAAGAAACGAGACAAGAAGAGGCGAGAAAGAAAGAGAAAATGTTGATGTGATTAGTGGGCTTTAAAGCTAAAATACATGGCAGCAAATTGGTATCTATAAAAACAAATTAGAATCAACTATCCTAAGCGAAGATTATTATTTAAAATTGTATACAACTTCTGAATCCCCATAAAGCAGGGTTTCCACAGTAGAATTTTGTTTGTCGAACTTGTTGTGTTCGACAAAAGTTCGCATGTGGATATCTATGTTCAAAACAAATTTTGTTTCGAACATAGATATCCACATTCGAACTTTTGTCGAGACAACACGTTCGACAAACAAAATTCTACTGTGGATACCCTGCTTAAAGGAACATTTGGGCACTGGCGACTGCAAGGCAAAACAAAACCCCAATAGAAGAATTGAAGTGTGCAAAGATTAAATTCTTATTTTCTTTCACATGAATCAATCCCAAAAGGCGTTTTTTATAAAGTCCAGCAAAAATTCAAATCTTAAGCGATTTCAATTAAAACTATCAAAAATTAAATTAAATTTATTACAGAGCGCAAAGGAAAATCAAGAGACTAGAGACTGGAGATTCCAGGAAACAAAACCATCAACAGAGGAAAAGTTAAAGAATGGAATTTGTCTATATAGACCAGCGGTGGGCACGCAGTGGCTCCGGGAGCAGCGGCTGCTCCCAACTTATTTAGACTCAAACAGGGTTGTTGTTGTAGTGCTGATATAGACAACAGTTTTTTTTTTCAGAAAAAAGAAAGTTCAATACAAAAATGTATTTATCTTGGTGAATCGTCAGTTCGTTGGAGATTGGAAGAGATCTCAATTCATCTAGAGTTTATTTCGTATAATTTTAAAATGATCTAAAAGTGTATTTATCTATGCGAATCGTCAGTGAATAATTGTAATGTTAGGACAGGGTGCCATCATGGTCAAAATAAATAGTGGACATCATTTCCTGCCAGAGTTGGCTTTATAGGGTGCACAGATGCGCTTGTGCTTCGACTTGGCATTGAAGGGATATTTCGATGTGGAAGGGAACTTCAAGCGCATCATCGAATAGAAGGATCTGTTGTACATCAAATTGACCTCGAGCATTCGTTTCTCGTATTCGTTGAGTTCAGACTGAATGCTGTAGCGCCTTGAAACATTATAAGTGCTGCCATCGCTGAGGTTTTCATGTCTCGGCATCGGCACATCAATATCGCTGATCGGCACAGCGGGAAATGTTTGATTTTGATAGATGAATTTTACGTCCTTGCTGTTCATCGCCTTTGGCTGCCGCATCGAGTCCACACTGCTGCTCTTCAGGGAGGTATCGATGGATCGCAGCAGAGATGAGAGACGTGCTCTTATCATGCTCAGATCTACCGGGGAGTCCCGGTATTCAGCCAAGTTACTCTTCTTCTCCTCTTTGATCAGTTCCTTCATCCGTTTCTTATGCATGCTTCGTTGCTTGTTCAACATTTTCTCCGCCGAATCCTTGTTGATTTTCTTCACGTCTTTATTTTTACTGTCGATATCCGATTCACATTTCCAGTCCTTAATAATTTGCTCATTCGATGCCCTATGGGAGCTTTGAACAAATGGACGGAGTTTCTCCAGACAACGCACAATCCGTTGCAACAGACGATCGTGTCCCTTCTTTGTGTATCGCAGCCTCGGCAACAGTTCCCCCACAATCGCAGTCTCCAGTTTGTCATACGCACGAGAGTACATTGAATAAAATTGCTGCATCCCCAAATTAACTTGATGGTCTACCAAACACCGCAAGTCCTCACAATTCACGGTGATTTCACCCGTTGTCCCGTTGTTGGGCGTCAAATCCATTGCACTAGAATTCTTGCTCATCTTGAACTTAATGTTTTAATATTTTTTGAATTTTTTATCAGAAATTTTTGTTGTTTATAAAACTTGTGTTGTGCTTGTATTTCTGAGACTAAATAATATTGGAAAAGGGAAAAGGCCTGCTACAACTGAGGAAATTTTGAAACAGCGATAAATTAGATCGAATTTCTTACGATTTTTGTGTCATAAGAATTAGGAGAATCGCTGTTAACTTGACAGACACCTGTTAATAGAATTCGCGACTTACAGAACGTTGCCAGACTGTCGAAATAGTAAACACAGTCGCACACAAGCACACGAACACACTTACATGGCATATGCACATACATACATATAAATCTATGCAAATATACACAGAGAATTATAACGGTTATTTAAAAGCATACTCTTGGTTGTTACCAACATTACAAGACTTACTCTGCGCCAATAAAGACGCGGCCATGTTGAAATTGGCAGCAGAGGCGGCTGATGTTGAGGCGCCTCCCCCGCCACCACCGGCAAAGTAGTTAATGTTGTTGTTGTTGTTGTTATTATTGTTGTTGCTGCTGCTGCTGGTAGTGGTGGGGGTGGGTGCATTGCCCCCTTTGGAGGCGACATACGCGGCGAGACTCATCAGGTCGTTGGTGCTCAGGCTGTTTAGATAGTTGCCGGCACCGCTGCTCAAATACGCGCTGGCTGAGCTGAGGCTGCTGGCAGCGTTGCCAGTGCCGCTGCTGATGTTGCCAGTGTTGCCACTATTTGAGCTGGTCCTTGATGTGGCGGTCGCCAAAGCTGTGTTTGTTGTTGTTGTGCTCGCGGCGCCAAACGCGGCAGCTGGAAACCCAAATGTCCGCCCAACGAAGCGGCGGAAGGAGGAAGTAAAGCAAACGAAACAAAACATAACAAAGGTGCAAAGGAATAACAACAAAAATACAAAACAAAGAGTATTCAAGTGAGAGAAAGAGAGAGAGAAAGGAAACAAGCGATTGGATTTCAGTATGTAGCAGCAGATTAATAAAAACAGAGAAGAGAAAGAGAGAAGAGAATAAGAACACAGCGGCATTAATTAGAGTTGAGCTTTCTTTTTCTGTCTCGTCTGTCTGCTTGTCCTTTATGTGTGACTGTGTGTGTGTGGTGTGTGTGTGAGTGAGGATGTGTGGTATGTTTTTTCTTTTTTTTTTGTTGGTATTTGTCAGCATCTGGTCACACTTACCCGACAATTTCTTTGGCATGTTGTTTAAGCTTTTGTCAACGATCACTTTTGTTGTTATCGTGGTTGGCAACGCGGTGAATTTGCCACCCGCTGTTGTTGGTTTTGTTGTATGCGCTACAATTGTTGGCCTCAGCGTTGCAATTGTGTTGTTGCTGCGACTAATAATGCTGATATTGTTGTTGTTGTTGTTGTTAATGGTACTGCTGCTGTTATTGTTGTTGCTTATGTTGCTCGCGTTGCCGTTGTTGCTAAGCAACAACGATGTTGGCTTGTTGCTGTTACTATTGATTTTACTTATATTGTTGTTGCTATTTATATTTATGCTATTATTATTATTATTATTATTGTTGTTGTTATTATTCAATTTAATAAACGTTTCGCTAAGATTACTGCTGCTTGCCCCACTGTTCGCCTGCTTGGCGGTGTTGATGCCAACACCACTGCGTATGTTTTGGGCGTAGGTAACTGCAGTGTTCAGATCACGACCACCACCTGCAACAGACAAAGACAAAAGTCATAGTCATACTAATTGTAATGTATTTGAAATTAGATAAAATGCATTTATTTCTAAGAAGACAAACAATCAAACAAACCACACAAGATTAAAAATTTATTGCACCCATAGGCCAAAACTCAAAAAATCGCCAGTACCAAAAATTTGCGAAAAGTAAACAAATTGTCTCAAAAATGTAATTTTTGCGCACCATCGCCTTATAAGCCATACTAAGGTGCTATGTGAGCTATAGGATACAGTCTTCCGATGTAGCCAATTTTTTTTACTATATATTCAAAATATTTTTTTAAATTTTTGCGGAAAACTTCATAACGATATCTCAGCGGGAAATACTTATGGCCGCGGTTATATACAAGCCCAACCACTGTGCAATGTGTCGTTATATGGCTTGAAGTTGGGGAAATTTTCAAAAATCTCTGCTCGATTTTTTTAAAATTGCTAAAAGCAACTATTTTAACTAATTTTTCCTCCTTTGCATACAAAAAGTAGTTTTTTAGCAATCTTCAAAAAATCATAAAATTGTTTGAAGAATCTTTTTGCATCAACACATTTTTGGTTTGAGACCGAGGAAAAAAGTTGGGTTAAAGAATTTTTTGTATCATTCAAAAGGAATTTAAGTGAATATAAGATTAATTTAAGAAACCTGCATCAAAACTTTTTTGTTATACAAAAATTTGACAAATTTTGGGTACATACAAACTTTATTGACTGACTATGTTATCTTTTTTTAATATTGCCAATTGATGCACATCTAACAACTCTGTATAGGTTTTTAAAATGTTGAGTATAGTATTCATTTTGAAATATATCTCACGGATATTTTTTAATTTAAATAATGCTTTTACTTGAGAGAGAATTTGATTTGAAAATAAGTGCCTTGGGATATCCATTAATATTGGTATTAAACCTACTTTTTCGAATTATAAGATCAGAAAACCAAAAAATTATTGTTGATATTCAAGTACAGGATTTAAGTCATTGTTTTGAAGTTATTTTAAGCCAAGAGGATTCTTATCATGAAACTATCAGATGGACATATTAGATCTTTAGGAATGGCTATATTTGTAACTGATTTGAATACTTTAAAGACTTTATGATTTGTCCGTTAGGAGAATGCAATCTTACGTATGTATGTATGTTGAGCTCAAGTTATGTCTTCCTACTTGTATTATAATTTGTGCAGTTGCAATTTATGTCCAAGAGGCAGACGCACATGCCAACAACAAATCGATTTGTTTTCGTTGTTGTTTCAATAGCGATTCCCCCACACACCCCCCACCACCACATCTACTCCACACTCCTTGCACCCATTGCAATTGTTGTCTCAACTGCTTGCCTGCAACGCTATCTACATTATGTGCACTGCTTCACTCCCCACCTTTGAGTATATAATCAGTACATAATTAGCAAATGGCTGTCGTGATGTGTGTGCATAATTGCAAGCTCATGCATACATTACAATCGGGCAAGACAGGGAAGGTAGCAAATGGAGAGCGGGAGAGTGGGAGACGAGATACCTGTCTTTTACCTGCCTGTCTGTCTGTCTGTTAGTCGAGGGTTCACCTCAAGACGCTGGCGTTGGCTTTAACTGTAACTGTGGTTGGTCGCTAATCAACCCCCACGGTTGACAAGTTGACAAGTGGACAGCCCCATTTTGTCACTGTTTGTGACATTGAAATGAAAATTGAGTCGCGTTGACTCCGCCGAGAACGGCTTATTATTATAGCTCAATTCGTTTACTGATTACATAAATATCCAAGTAGTAAACTATACATTGTTGCACATTGTTGTCGTGGGAATAAACAATCTAATTCTAGACATTTTTTGCAATTGCCTTAACATAGACTCTCTTTGCTGTGTTTAAATTCATTCAGTTGGGAATTTGAATTTGAAAACTCAATAATTCGGTTCACAAAAACAAAGCATTTTGTTAAGCCCCATTTACACGAGCACTTTTTGACCGACACTTTTTGTCACATTTTGTCAAATAGCTGTCCGTGTGGCGTAACCACACAAAATTTCAAAGCGTCGGTAGAAAACTAACGCTCACCGAAGGAAGTAGAACACGTTATATTCCATCGGTGAGCGATGGTGAGCGACAGGGACAGTTTTTTGACAAAATGTGACAAAAAGTATCGGTTTTTTGACAAAAAGCTGTCCCTGTCGCTCACCATCGCTCACCGATGGAATATAACGTGTTCTACTTCCTTCGGTGAGCGTTAGTTTTCTACCGACGCTTTGAAATTTTGTGTGGTTACGCCACACGGACAGCTATTTGACAAAATGTGACAAAAAGTGTCGGTCAAAAAGTGCTCGTGTAAATGGGGCTTAAACATTCTAAAAGAGCTATTTATTGACAATATTAATAATTTAATTTAATCAAAAACAACATTACCGATTTAGGGTTTAATAGAAGATATAAGATTATAGGTATATTATAGGGACGAATGTTGTCTGTGTGGTTATCGAGTCTCCAAACATTATTTAGATGCACGTTATCTTAAAACCTAAAGGTGGCTCATTAACAAGAGATATTCGACTGAAATGGAATATTGAGATTGATTGAATTTGGCGAAATGCACACACGTTGTGTTGTTTTTGTTGTTGTTGTTGTTGTTGTGCTCATATATAATAGATTGTTAATTAATGTTTCGCAGGGCCTGTGGCTGTTTCGGCTGCTTCTTGGCCCTGCTTGATATGCATTGAGGAGAGCATCAATAATACACTCCTGCCCAAAACTATACGACACCTCGAACATTTTAGTTTCGACCCTCGCAGGAAAAGGAGAAAGCATAATGAAATAAAATGAAGTATGCAGAATAATAGCAAAAAGAGTTCTGCACAAAAGCTGATATTCTGATCTCTGATTGCATCTCGCGTTTTCAAGTAACAGTAAAAAATGCAGAAAAGGTATATTTTTCGCTTGCCTGCAAGTGTATCAAAACTATACGACACATTTGAATTTTTTGAAATTACTTAATATTTTGTGTTAATTTTGGTATATAAATAATAGTTATTAGTTAACAGAGCCGCCTTAAGCTTTCTCTACCTCAAAAAGTCTCTAAGGCATTGAATTAATTAGGTTTTTTAGAATATTTTGGTCTAAAGGAGACTATTATGTCAAAATTTCGCTTTTGAGACTTCCAACGTTCCCAAATTTTGTATTCTTGGTATAAATTCGTCTGGCTAAGATACCTCAAATGTTTTCGATTGAGTTTAAGTCAGAGGAGCTAGCTGACCAATCACACACATTGACTGAGTGCTCATTTACATGCGCAATGTCTTTCTGATCTTGTGGATGGATGCATTAAATAAATTCTGTTTCTCCATTTCCTTTCAAAACTGGCAAATATTAATCCTCAAATAGCTTTTCACAATCACCACTCTTCATCTTTGAGCTTGTGAAGCACAGATTAATAGCTCTAGACTTATGAAATGCTCCCCAAACCATTGCGGATCCACCTCCGAAATGGGGTTTGCAAAAAATAAGTGGTTCCTGTGGCAGATTTCGCCAATAGTGCCGAAACCCATCTAAACTGTCAAGATTTAACTTTTTCTCATCCGAATAAATGATTTAAATGAAAAATATTCAACAAAGCTTTATAAACAAAATAAAGTTAAAATTTTATATTAAGACTCAGTTTCTCTCCAAGTTATTTTCCCCAAACTGAAGTCGGGTTTTTTTGTGGTGGAGTTTTAAGAACGTGTCCTTTTTTAAATATCCTCTGACAATGTTTTCAGATGATTACAGCGTCCACCAAACAGTCATCCGTACCACAGGCTGCCTGCAACATGCAGAAAGTGTGGGGCACGATTCAAATGAACTGCTCGCCTTGAGTATTGTGCGATGTTTATCGCAGTCAGACAGCTTGGGTTTTCTTTCTTAGTTATGCTTAACACCATATTTATCGAGATCATTTCAAAATTAAGTGATATCACAGCGTTAACGACCGAATTATCCCGATATTTTGCTTGTATTATAGCCATATTCATTGTAAGCTCTTATTGTCTCCTTTTTCTCATAGTTTAACAAATTTTCGCGCTGCATTTTATTATAAATGCATTAAATTTTTAACTGAAAAAGAAAAAAAAATAATTAAAACC
The DNA here is from genome assembly GCA_037043495.1 of Drosophila recens. Lineage (NCBI taxonomy): Eukaryota > Metazoa > Arthropoda > Insecta > Diptera > Drosophilidae > Drosophila > Drosophila recens. Next base: position 142,203 of record JBAMBJ010003085.1, on the reverse strand, counting down.
AAACCTTTATCTCTAGACGCTATATTTCAAATGTGTCGTATAGTTTTGATACACTTGCAGGCAAGCGAAAAATATACCTTTTCTGCATTTTTTACTGTTACTTGAAAACGCGAGATGCAATCAGAGATCAGAATATCAGCTTTTGTGCAGAACTCTTTTTGCTATTATTCTGCATACTTCATTTTATTTCATTATGCTTTCTCCTTTTCCTGCGAGGGTCGAAACTAAAATGTTCGAGGTGTCGTATAGTTTTGGGCAGGAGTGTAATGCATTGAATCGAATGGAATGGAATTGAATTACAAACGACTTTGCTAATGATGACGCACTGGACGACGATACAATTCGGCAGTGCAAATACATACAAACACAAATACGTAAATATATGCACATATATTTATATAGTAGATACCTGCTATATATGGGAGTATATCTATCACATATGTACTATGATTGATGTGACTTAAGCAGCGCCTTACATGAGATGCAGCTCGAATCTGCGTCACGGCTCGATTTTCATTTGAATAGAATTATATATGCCTATATATACATATATAGATATGACTGATAGACATATGTGCATAAATGGATAGTGTGTCCAACTGTACATACATAGACCATAGACCATATCGAGCACATCGAATGCAATCACAAAGCAAATATTTACATCAATCTTCTATCTCCTTCCTTGATAGAAAGGAGGAGGGACGTTCTCCTAATTCCCTACCCAGATAATTCCTTGCATACTCTCTTGTGTGGTTCTGGTTCCTTAGGCTTAATGTTTAAAATGATTTCAATTTCAAAATTACATGGGAATTGCCTTTCTTTAAATCAAATGATTCATCCACAAATTTTTTAAATATCTTATCTCGAAACATCACAAAGAAATTCTATAATAATCGGTCAAATTATCGAAATTACTGAAAAATACTTTTAATACACTTTGGGCACAGTTTCTTCAAACTCTGTTTAAACTATTTGTAAATTGTAGTTCTTGTAATCTACACTAATTTTTGTATTCATAATTAGCTAATGCATACGACTCGTTTTACGTTTCGTGCACTCAAACTATTCAAGTTGCAGTAACCAACTGGACACAAGTTCTTACAGGTCCACAAAACTTTCGTTCTCTCTGGAGTTTAAAATAGTCAAGTGAATAAGTTTTGGTCTCAAATGCTCTGAGGGGAAGAGAGGGGTATGTAGGTGCTATCTTCGTACAAGCAACAGAAAAGTTGCAACAACAAAAGATGAATGAAACAAAAAAAATGACATTTTAAGGTATCCGACTAGCAAATACTCTCTTTCTCCGCTCAAATCAAAGATTTAACTTCGGTATTAATTAGTATTTTATGTCTTAAATTCAATTATAAATATCAATAGCTTACAATATTAAAATTAAATTTTTAAAAATTAAAATGTAAAACTCTTCAATGTCAAAAGTTTATCATGTAACGATAGTTTTGCTTTACTTAATATTACCTCTATTTTATTACTGCTACGAGTAAGAAACTGTCAAATTATTTTCTTAATATTTTGTAAGAATAGCTAAATTATCGCAGTATTCATCGATTACTTGAAATTACAACTATTTTCTTATACTCTACTATTTTACGACTTGGATGTAAAAACTATTTAAATTATAAGTCAACCATTCTGTGTGTTAGTTTCCCAGTTTGGGGAAACTGTCTATCTAGGGGTTGGGCTTAAGATTACTGCAAGTTCTGCGCTTCACATTCAATGTTAATGTGCTTGTTGTTCAGGCAATTTAAAGTTCATTTATCAAATATGTACATAGTACAAGCAGACTTACCGGGGACTTCTATTTGATCTGGATCTTCATCATCATCAAAATCAGAGCCAGAATCATCATCATCGAAGCCGTCGTCATCGGCGTCCAAAAAAGTTTTACGCTTTTTCGATGTCTGCAAATGAAATGAAATTAAAGTTAATAAATTGATAAATAAATAAATGCAAATTGATTATAGATTAAGCACACAATTTTGCACACTGTCAAACAGACGCAATCACGAGTCTCCCACAGCTGCTGCCACAACAAAAAAAAATTCCGGGGAATCACCGCCAAAAAAATAATACAAAAAGTGTAGCACAATTTTGAGCGCTTTCAGTTGAACCCACAGAGATACAGAAAGGGAGAGCTAGAGCGATAGAGAGAGAACGTCGCAGTTGTTTAGAAAAAACGGCACAAAAAGCACGAGCCGAGAGAAAAAAAATATAAAAAAAAACGCGATGAAAGCACAGCAAATGAGGGAGAAACGCAACGAAAAGTTGAGACAGTCAGAGAACTCACAGAGCCACTGTTGTCAGAAAACTGAAGTTGGGTCAGCTAAGGTCAGTTAGGTGGCACCACTTGACACTATCCACTGCTTAACTGTTTAACTGCTGCTGCTGCAATTGCGACTGGCGACTGTTCCTGCGCTCGTGTTGGAGGCAACTACTCTGTGCCGACTCCGTTCTCCGTGTCTCTGGCCGGGTCCGGGCAACAGAGCGCAAATTTCGAGGCAAAAGCGCTTGCAGTTTTGTTTTTCGGTGGCGCCGTGTGCACACACAACCCTATCCTGTTCAAAAACCCTAATTCCCAAAACATCCCAACTCCCAATCCTCTCTCCCTCCCCTCCTCACACTCTTCTTAACCTGCACCCTCCTCCACCCCGTTGCGTCTGTCCCACACTGTCGTGTCAAACACCCCTTTCAGCCAAATTGTACGTTGGGGGGTCGTGGGTGGTTGGCCCAACTTTTGAACGGTCAGGAACGGGCAACCACCATTTGAATAACAACATTCAACTGGCACTGACTGCACAGTGGTTGCAAAATCATTATTTTCGAATAGGGAGATTTACGGCAATATTTCGATGGACATAAATCGATCATATTTATGAATAATTAATAATAATGTTTAAATTAATGTATTACAAATAAAAATACATTGCTTGAATTGCTTGAATTTAACAAATATTTTTTGAAAATTGTCAAAAAGCCACTAATTGTGTGAAAAGTAGGAAAAAGGGGTTAAAATAGTAATTTTTAGGATTTTCAAACACTTTTAAAAAATACTAGCAAAAAAAATTGTTTGACGAATTTTTTTGCATCAAAATATTTTTTGTGAAAAATCGAGGAAAAAATGTTCAAAATTGACTTTTTTAAATTCAAAATGCTAAATATATTTTTTTTACTGCGAAGACTTGACTTACAAAGCTGTTTTAGTTTAAAAAAAATAATTGTTGGTCTGTGTGTAAGTAAATGTTTAGAAAAACAAAATATAATTATAATTTTGATCGTTATGCCTCCATCTTGAATATTATGTCACTTATTTCGGAAACACTTTTTATAATTTACTAGGGGCTCCGCCCCCGCTCGTTTCGCTCGCAAAATTGAAATGAAGGTCTTTAGTAGTCCGGTTTAACAAATTTATATAATACATATAACATATTTTACTAAATATTTAACTTCCGCTGTCCGCGGTTTTAATGTTTCTTCCTTGCAATTGAACTTTGGCTAAGAGTCAGATTTATTGATATAGCGGAAAGAATCTAGAAAGTAATAAAATTTTAGCAAAAAGAGTTAATCTGTGAGTTTTGTTATGATATCTCATACAACTGAGTTTTTGATTCTAAAGGTTAATTTGCAACCGATTGTTCCTTGACAGCTATCCGACTTTGACCAAATTTATCAGAAAGTAAGAGACAGTCCCAAACATACAATCTGTGAGTTTGATTGAGATATCTTAAGAAACAAAAAAGTTGATCATACTTAAAGTTATTTTGCATCCGATTGTTCCTATAAATGTCAAAGACAATCCCAAACATACAATCTGTGAGTTTGGTTGAGATATCTTAAGAAACAAACAAGTTTTTCATACTAAGCATACTTTGGCCCCGAATTTGATCCACTTACAGGTCGAATTTCGCAAAACGTTTATCGCACGATGAAATTATCTCATCTGTGTTGTGTGAAAATTTCAGCTTTCTATCTTTTACCGTTTGGGCTACACGTCAGCCAGTGAGTCAGGACAAAGAGTTTTATACATGTAGTTTGGAGAGAACGACAATTGTACGGCACTTGTTGAGTACAACTCTGCGATAAATGAACAATTATAAACAAGCAATCAAATACAAAGATAATTTTATTCATTTACATTACAAAAGTTTTCAGCATAATTTGAACGATAGTTAACGAAAGAATGTCATGAAAGTTTTGACAAACTTTGACCACTGTGCCGCATAGTTCGAGAAAGGGTTGAATGTTATATTCCACCTTACAGTCAAACACAGATATACACGCACACCAATAAAGCAAGTCAACGAAGCAGTCGAAAATGTTTGGCATGCAGAGATACCGAACACTACGAACTACGAACGACGAACACAAGAGAAACTACGTAGAATATGTGCAATGTGCCAACCCCCAGTGAACCCTCTCCATCTCCATCTCCTCCCTTTGCCCTCTTAGCTTCTCCCTTCTTCCTTTGCCCACTAACCCCACCAAAAGTGCTGGTAAAACAAAAGGATAACAGAGCGGGCCTATGTGTATGATGATGGTAGAGTGAGTGAGGGAGAGGGGTGCAGGCTCATGCTCCGGCAAGAGGTGAGAGGATGACAGGACGATGGGACGACAGGACGAGGCATATACACAGCGGCAAATTAGAGCAAGATAGCAAGAAGCAACAGCGTTAACTGGTTGCCTGCCTGCCTGCCTGCCTGGTTGGCTGACTGACTGGAAATTCCCACTACCGCCTGGCCCCATGGATAGAGATAAATCAATGACGGAACTTGCAACTTTACGGAGCTACAACAACAACAGCACACAGTTGTCTGCGCAGCACGTTGAACTGAACCTGAACCAAGCAGCAAATGTGCCAAATGTTTGCGTCAACCGACACATAATTGCACCTACTACCCCTACAGTTATCCACTCGTCCACCAGCTACAGTAAACACATGCACTGTGCGCCAAGCCTCAAATGGGAGTTACATCAATGCATCCCCAACAAAAAGAACTTTAGACTAAAAGTATCTGTCGTTGTTCTTAGAACCAACTTTGGTATCTTTCTTGAACTTAATTAAAAGCCTATTCAATGAAATTTAATTCATATTTTAAGGGCATAAAGACATAAATATAATTTTAATTAACTTATGCATTATACAAAATAATCCAATAAATAGTCATTTTCACATTTGGTTGCGTTCTTTTTATTAACGATGCTTTTTAAAATATAATATTTGCAGATAGTTAGATAACAAGAATCCTCTTAAATCCAAAAACTGACAACAATAAAACAAAATTTATAAATATACATATATTTATTGAATACATATCTTAAAATAAATTTATTAATATACCAAAAAAAAAAAAAAAACTTTTGCTTAAGAGCGAAAGCTTAACTCATACGTAAAAGCACAAGCTCTACAAGCTCTTTGACTTTGCTCAAAAGTATTGTTTTACACATAAAACCATTCTTGCTCCCGGTTTTTCTTAATTATTTTAAATATATATCTGTTGTTACAAATAATTCATCATATTGACTTGGCGTGAGACAAAAATATGTGGAATACAATAAACTTGTCTCTGAATAAATAAATATAATGTTAGACAATTACAGATACTTATCACATGGGTACATAGCGGGCTAAGTCGCTTCCACAGTCAAACCGAAAGTTTTCTGGCAAAAAAACGCTATTCTTAAAGTTATCCTGCCATATAATTAAAGTTGAGTAGAGTGACACTTTTCGCATTTCCAACAACTCGAACTCAACTCAAATAAATGCTTGAGAAACGTCAACTTTTCCAAGCAAGCCAATTAACATATCCTGTTATCCTGCCATTATTATCCCTACTATTGTTGTCCACAGCCTCTGCTCCCCACCTCCCCTTCTTCTTCTTCGCACACACATTTTTGCGAGTTTCTGACACACAAAATAAAACCAAAACGAATGACCTTGCAAACAAAGCGAGTGCTAAATATTTTACACACAAAAACATATGTTTTATCACATGTGCCTGTGAGTGTGTGTGTGTGTGAGTGAAGGAAATACATCAACATGTTGCTGCTTTTGCCAAAAATGGGAGAAAAAGTACAAAGAACGAGAACAATGAGGATGAGGGGAACAGAGAGAGAAAAGTCTTATAAGGGTTGCAACTAAAACGAAAATAAAAACGAAAACAAAAAATGATGGATAAATGTGTAACAAAAACAAACCAAAAATTGAGCAACAGTAAAATGCCACAAATAGAGAAAGGAAAATCAAAAAGTATTGGATAGCAATCCAGTGTGTACATATTAAAAAATATATATATGAAAATATAACTGTGCAAAAGCCAAATGAAACAAACAGTGAAAATGCAAGCACTGTGTGTATGCACTATACAAAGGTGGAATGGAATGGAGAGGAGAGGAATGGAGGGGAATGGAGTAACAACGCATGCGCTTAAAGTCAGCGAATGCAGCGAATTGGGAAAGACGGCGATAAATAAGCTAAGGCAACTGGGGAAATTGAACGTTGCAACGAACGACAGCGCCAGAAATGCGTGGGAGTGGCATCAACTTATGCTGCTGCTGATGCTGCTGCTGACGTCACTGCCTCAGCCTCAGTCTCAGTCTCTGCCGACGCTGCTGCTGGCAAATGTCAAATTGTTGCTGTTTAGGCTGCACTTGAAGCTGCTAGTAAATACAGTGAAAGCAAGCCATGGACGAACAGCGTAAATGTTCACTTATGGTTCGTGTATTTGCTAATAAGAATTTTGCCAATGAATGGTTAATGTCTTTGCTTAATTCAACAAATTCCAGTACTTACTTCACCCAGTGAACAAAACTTTGTCAACTATATCGTAAACGATATCAAACATGCTAAAGTTTGCAATCAGATCTGAAAACGTACACGAAATTAATCAAATGTCGCTCAGACTCGTAAAAGACTCATTTGCGAGTCTTCTAAAATATCAATTACGGATCTCAGGCGTACAAAACGTATTATTTCACCAAATACGAAAGATAACTAAAAGAAAACCAATAAACTAACTTATTAAACCAAATCAACAAGTTGAAACTGTCTAATTTTGCCAGCCAAAGTTCTCAAACCACCAAATAAACATTTTTTAAATATTTTTAATCAAGGCTGAAAACTAAGAATTCACGGGAAAAGCTTCGGTTTGAACTAGGACAGGAGTTGCGATATTTATGAATTTTAATTCATTTTTTGTAATATTTATTTGGCGTCAATTTATTTATGGTTTATGGAAGGATTGGAGATGGAGTTTTAAATAAAACATAAAAATATCATATACAACGGTGGCCAAAAGTATTTTGGCACCCCTTAAAGCTAGTTCTAGCCGAATTTTGAACTTACTTTATGTAATGTTTGGTATCAATGGAAAGGTCTTTTGAATTCCTTTCGAATGGTGCCATACTTTCTTTAACCCATTTGATGCCCATTGATATATTCGAATATTTGTAAACGTCAACTTTTTCCCTCGATTTTAAAAAAAAAATGTTTTGATGCAGAAAGTTTCTTTAAACAATTTAAACAGTATCTGCAAAATTTTAAAATTATTTTAAGAATGCAAAAAAGGCACTTTTTGCATGAAAATGAGGAAAAATGGGTTAAAATAGTCATTTTTAGAATTTTCAAAAAATTATAAAAAATACTAGCAAAAATATTTTTGAAAATTTTCTTTTGCAGTTACTCTTTAAATTGTTCCAACAATTTTTTTGCATCAAAATATTTTTTGTAAAAAATCGAGAAAAAAGTTTTAAAATCGACTTTTACATAAATTCGAAATTTTCCAAGGATACTCAATGGGTTAAGGAAAGTTTTGTGTCATTCAAACGGAATTCACACGACCTTTCCAAATATATTTTTTTTATTGTGATAACTTGACTAACATAGCAGTTAAAGCAAAAATAAGGGTGCATACTTTAAGCTGTGAGCCACCGTACATATGATTTCCAGAAAAAGGTCCACCTCGGCCAAAAACGTCAAATTAGTAGAAAGCTCACATCTTGTGAAATTTACTTCCAAAAATGTATTCAAGTTATTTATTTAAGAAATATACGCTAGAAGAAATTCAATGGGACGGACATATAGATTCTATATTGGAATAAATTCACTTTTTCTATATTCTTGGCCATATTGAACAGTTTGTCAAGTCAGATAGTAAGATTGTAACGTAAACCATTTTTATACATAAAAATTTATTGAAAGTTTAATTTAAAACAAGTTTAACAAGCTGTTTTCGATATATCGAATAAAATATGATGAACATATTCTTGGATTAAACTAGGTAGAAGTCTTGTCACGTTCGCGATGTCGCGTAACAAGCTACTAATAAAACTTGTAAAATAAATAAAATGATAGTAGCATATCAAAATTATTTCTAAAATGGAAAACTACATTATTTTATTATGGTTTAAGATTATTTTCTTCCAAATTACTCTCCACATTTCGCAGACTTTCGCATTTGTCAAGATGAAGTCAAACATGACTTCCATTTTTCGTCGCGTTCGCGATGCATTGTTTTCTATAAATAATTCGAAAACGACAAGTCTTCAAAGCTTGTCTTTTGTAATAAAAATAATGTTGATAAAATGCATTAAACCAGTGAGAAAACATTTTTGAAAATGTCAACCCTAGCCATTATTTTTTTTTTTTTCATTTACATACGTACACGTACAAATGTTGCGTTCTCGATCCTGGAAATACCCATATATCACTTATATACAATCCAAGCACTAAAAATATGCGACTATTTCAATATCATCGATATTACTTTTTATTTTATTTACTTATTCCTAGCGCAACAAGGACTTCCTTAAAATAATGTACTGGCCACAAAAGTAATTCAAATATTGTCAGTTTCGAAAATGTTAGCACAATAAACCATAAAACAATGCTGCATATTTTTCGGCAGAACAGTGCTGGAAAACGATCAGAGCATATAAACTTTTTGTGCAAATAGTATTGACAAGGGGTTGAAAATTGGTGAGCCATTTTCTCAAATATAAGACAAATTAAAATATGTTGTTCAAGCATTGATTTTCAAGCTTCGTAATTATGCGTAATTAAGATAAATTAGAAAAGAATAAATATCGATATCCCCAGTTTAATTTAAATAAGATATACACTACTGGCCAAATTAATAAGTACACTCTTTTTTTAATAAACAAGCTATTGTAAGTCAAGTCTTCGCAGTAAAAGAACTATATTTGGAAAGGTCATCTAAATTCCGTTTGAATGATGCATAACTTTCCTTTACCCGTTAAGTACCCACTGAAATATTCAAATTTTAAAAAACGTCATTTTTAAAACTTTTTTCCTCGATTTTTTAAAAAAAATGTTGGGATGCAAAAACATTCTTCAAATAATTTAAGGAATGACTGCAAAAAAAAATTTTCAAAAATCGTTTCCCTTATATTTATTATAAATTTTTGAAAACTGCTTAACAGGCACTTATTCGTCATTTTCATACAATAAGTACCTGTTAAGCAGTTTTCAAAAATTAATAAAAAATATAAGCAAAAAGATTTTTGAAAATTATACAGTGTTAGAAAACGCGCAAAAAATTAACATGTGGGAGAGTGAGAGAAAATTCAGTGCAGGAAAACGTTCCAACTTGTCAAAAGCAACCTTGAAAAGCCCAAAACAACCGTGCAAAACACAAAACAAACATGAAAAAAGTTCATGTTGTATTAAAATTTCAAAATTCATTTAAAAAAAAGTAGAAGAGACACCCTAAAAATTGTTTCACCTAAATTCATCATAAATTGCCCTCTTTTTATTAGTATTTTTTTTAATTTTTTAAAAAATTATCCGCGAAGGGTAAACAATTACCAAATTAAAATCAGATTTTATAATTCAAAATTAAAAATATAAAATCTGAGTTGAAGTTAGTAATTTTGTTAATTTGATAACAAATTTCCAAGCAGTTAACATAGCCAATGGGCAATCACATTAAGCTAATAAGATAAAAATAAAATCTTTAATAGCGAATTCAAAGTGGACGGGCATTTCTCTGAAAAGGAAGGGTGAGCGAGGGGAGGAGGGGAGGAGTGGGCAGCGTGGTTTCTATGGCAACGGTCGCATGGTCTTAACCCTAACCTAGCACAAATTTGCCAACTTTTTTTGTATTCTGTGATGAAATATAATGCGAGCTGGTTAATAAGAGTGGAGCGGGGGAAGTTCGAGATAAAGGGTGGTCAGTAAAACGTGCGATGATTTCATGAAATAAATAAAATTGCATGTGCAGAGAGAGAGAGAGAGAGAGAGAGAAAGCATGTAAACAAACAATGCAAATTTATTGTGTCGTTTCTATGGCACAGCTGAGCAAATCTGAATGGAACTCTACAGCGTGCTCCGACGCATCTCTTCTTCTTCATTGCCATTTCCATTTCCATTTGCCTCTCCTCGTTGTGCCTTGTCACATTGAAATGTTTTTGTTTTTGCTTATTATTTTCTTTTTCTGTTTGTTGCGGCAGCTCCACCATGTGGCTGGCCACGCATTGCGCGGGTGCGAGGGAGACGGCTAGCGTGTGCATACTCAGCTGCTGATTCTGCTGCCGCTGTCGTTGTCGTTGTTTTTGCCGCTGCGTCGGCCAGTGGCCATTGATATTTGGCCATCAAATGTGGCGATTTAGCAACAAAGGAAATTCAAAAGTCATGATAGTATGCACCAAGCAAAAAACAACAACAGCAACAACCAAAAATGAAATGAAATGATTGCAATAAATACAAACTTACCATTTTGTGTTGCCAGTTGTTTTTGTTATCGTTGTTGCTTTTCGTATCGCAATTTACTGTTGCTGCTGCTGCTGCTGCTGCTGCTCTTGTTGTTGTTGTTGTCGTCGTTTGATGCGAACTTCGCTGACGACTGGCCGGAAGAGGAAGAGAGGAAGCAGCAGAGAACGCGCGCGCTTAGAAAACAGGCGACGACACAGAATGACGATGTCGATGACAGACAGACAGACTGACTGTCGCTCGGTCACCAAAAAAAGAATGTGGCAGAGTCGCAGAACGCACAACGCACACAGAACTCAGCTACTTATTTATTGAACAATTGTCCGACTTCTTCGTCAGCAACTCGTTACTGAGCTCTGTCTTTGCCTTCGCCTTTTAGCTCCGCGCTTCAGTTGCGGCTCTAAGGCCCAACACGCGTTTTTCTTTTTCCCCTTTTGGTCTATTTCTTTTCTTTTGTTTGTTTAACGTTTCTGCACTGGGATTGCCGTAGAACGCTACGAATGTAATTTGGTAAGCAGCAAAAGCGTCGAAATTCGTAACTGAAATTTATTGAATTTGCGTTATTTTTGATTTTTAATACGGCTGCTAAGCTGCAGTCACGCACACGCACAATAACAACAAAAAAGAGGAAGGAAACAAAAAAAATTAACAAGCCGAAAACACACGTAACATACGTTCGCAGCGCACGTCGCACGCTAATAAAATAATAATATTTATCGATATATTTGCAAATGTGGAATACTAGTCCAAAATACTAATTTGGTATTTGCAAAAATATGCCAAATATACTAAATTTTCAATGCATTCATTTGAGCGCATTTTACACAGCTTGTATACAATATTTTACAGTCAACATTTTAAAATCCATTCAGAAAACGTTTAATGTTTTCTTCAATCAAATGCTAAAATTAAAAATGAATTAAGTACCGACTTATGTTATATATCGATATAAAGTCGGACCGCCTTTTTGTGTTATCGTTGCCAGATAGCCAAAAATTCCGACATTTAAAATATTCTTAAAATTATACCAAAAACTCATGTACAATTTTGAGCAGCTGCCTTCAAAATAAGAGAAAATACCAAAAATAATTAAAATAAAAAAAGAATAACCTAAAAGTGGCTACACGTTTTATGTGATCCAAGGCTGCCACACGCTTCAAACTATCGGTGGCTCTTTTTCTGGGGAAACAAGATTGCCACACGGCTTAAACAGATACTCTTATTAGATTCGATAAAACTCTGGTTCTTGCTTGACAACTCTAATAAATATTATAGAAGTGGGAAACATCAATATTGTCGATGTTTTCGATGTTTAAAATATATAATCGAGGAAAACTCGACCAATTAAACTATAAATTTTCTGTTTTGGGAGCCAAGGCTGCCACATGGTTGCAAAAGTTGTCTCTTTATGAATTCGAGATGACATCGGTGTTTCACTCGATGTTTCTCCACCTCTAAAAAGTATTAGCTATATAGTGTTGTTGGGTAAACATTGCTCATTTAGGTGAGCATGTTCACTTGATCTTTTTTTCTAGGTGAGTCAACTCACTCAGATCGCTCACTTGTTCAGTTGCTCCAAAAAAAAGGTGGCAGCCTTGGCAGAAGGTTCAAATTGACCGAATTCAGAAAAAGGAGTTAAATATTTACATTTTATTTTTTCACAATAAATATTGAAGCTAGAGCTTTGAAACTTTCACAGGAGGATTTCTTATATTTTTTTTAAATTTGTATAATTTTTTTTAGAATATTTTACTAATTTGTTAATTTCTTCACAACGCAAAGGCTGACGTTTCCCAATCCAATTTTAAAATTAACTTTATGAATTTACAAAACTTATTACGTTCTTGTTTTTTTAAATTTGTACTTACAAATTTTTTAAAAATTTTTGTAAAATTAATTAATTTTATTAGAGAAATGACATGGGACCAATTTTCTATCGATATTTTTTCCAGATTGAGTTTATCCGATGGCTGCAGAACAACTGAACAAGGGATGAACAACTAACTGAACAAAAAAAAGAGCAATTTGGAAGGAACATGTTCACTTGCTCAGTTCAGGGAGCAACTCTTTTTGTTCACTCACTCATGAGCAACCCAACAACACTTAGCTATATTTTTTTTACTCAGAAAAAACACAGTCACTGTTTTCGTTCGGGCTTAATTGGCAAAATGTGCGCGCCAACCAAATGTTCAGTAAGATCGTCTGTTCAATAAGCTGCAGTTCGAAAAAAGCTCGCACAAAAAAATCAATTTTCAATATTCGTGCTGCCGCTCTGCCCGCCACCGACGTCGCGCTCATCATAAAAACACACAAACGCACAGCAAAAATAAAATAAAAATCTGCAAAGTAAACTGAGAATACTCGTGGGAACTCTTACTAAAAAAAATCGATCGATTTCCGCTGTTACTACTCTGCTTAGTGTACCCAAGTTATTGTTTTAGCTAGTGTTATTTTTTTTCGTTTCGTTATCGACAAGTGAAGAAGCTGAGAAAGAAAGAAGAGTTGAGAAGCACAGAGTGCATAAGTCGCTTGCTCGTTGCCGGGTGTGTGGTGTGAGAAGAGAATAAAAGAGAGGAGTGGAAAAATTAGCAAGGCATATTTAAAAATATATGTACATATGTACACACATGCTTATGTTTAAATGTATGTACATTGATTTCAATAAAAATCGCAAATATTAATGAATTTGTTGTTGCTGCGCACGCCAAGGAAACATTGAATCTTTTGAGTATAAAAATAAACCAAACAAATCAACGCCGCCGTCGCTAGCACAGCTAGCAACAAGAGAGAGCAAGCACCCAAGCATCATCGCATCTTTAAATCAAAAAAAGAGGGAGAGAAAACACTTCAGCATCCGCCCCAAAGCCCCCACATCCTCTCTTTACTTACTACTCTTTGGGCGTCATCGATATTCACGTATACGTTTTGTTTACGCGAGGAGCGACACACCCTGTACTCAAACAAGGAGAGGCCAGTCAGTCAGCGCCTGCTTCCCTTCCGCCCCTCATCAGCCCTCAAGTTGCGTGTGCGTGAGCGTGAGCGTAAGCGAGTGCCTGCTAGTCTGGCGCCTTATCGTCCACAACAACTACAAGAAAAACCAACAACGATTATTGACCGGGGACCGCTCCTGCAACACAACTAGAAGACAACGACAGCGACAACGACAACACGCCATTGCCATTGCCATTGCCAGTTCCTCTTCCTTGTTTTTGACAGCGACCATTAGCGTTTTATGTGACCAACAGCATGGTAAGTACAACAGAGAGAGAGAGAGAGAGAGAAGCAAGAGCTTTCTAATGAACCTGCACCTGCACCTGCGTGTATATTAGTATTAACACTTTTTGCCATTTGTCTCTCTCTGCCCATCCGTAGTCGTTGAGCACAAGGCCGTCGTCGATACCGGCCCATTAGTACGTAATACACACACGTACATACGTACATGTTTATATATGTATGTGTGTTCATGTGGGTGCCCTAGCGATGTGATTTGGGATTAATTGTGTATTAGTGTGACAACATTAAATAAGGGAATACGAGGAAACACGTTTAACGCTTTGGGGTTGTTCTAGCTCATAGTAAACATATTAAATTATATTTTCTGTGTAAACTGCAAGTTTCGCGTATTTGCATTTCAAATAAGTTTTGTGCTGACTATCGATTTACGATTGAACCCTACGGGAAAATGCAACTGCAGCAATATTGTTTGAAGTAACGGAATTCGCGGCCTGACATCGATACCTTTTAATCGATAATTAAATTCCAGAGGGACACACTGGCACTGGCTAGTGCTTGTTGTTGTTGTTGTTGCTGTGACAAAAGTTACTAACGCTTTATTTGTAGGCATAATTAACGTGCCTTGATTGTGTACGCGCAGTGGCTTATCTAGTGATACACACACACACACTCACACACTTAAACACACAATCCAAATTGTGTGTGTGTTTGAACAACCTAGTGTGATAAGGGGGCGGCCTCTTGTACTCGGTAAATGTACTCGCAGCGCATCGGTAGCGCGTGACAAAAAAACAGCAGCAGCAGCAACAACAACAACAGAAACTTTGGTACTCTCCAAGTAGCCCGCAAGTGGACACCTGTTAAGCCCAGAAAGGAATGTCCAATAGCGCAACTGAACACTCATATTTTCTTCATACTCATTTTATTAGTCATAAATGCAGATATTTTGAACGTGCACACACACACACACACACATGCATACATTGTTTGTGTATGTATGCAACTGTAGCCGGCGTTTCAGCGGCAATCGATGCACAATATTAAAAAAAAGAAAAGAATCCACTTGGCAGGGATGGGGGGAGCATACTATAGAGTTCGCGTAATCAATGTAGCGGCGACCGTTGCTGACGCTGTGTTGTACTTTGATAACATATTTAATTTATTATTATGACTGCGTCTCACAAACACACACACACAAGCGTATGCGTACAATAAGCCCGCAGTACTCGCACAAACACACACACACGCACGCACGCACACACTCACTACTCACACTCTCAGTTGGTAGTTGCTCGCCATTTTGTGCTTCTCTCTCTTTGTCTACGCCTCAGTGTAACGGCTGCCTTCGAAGTTCAAGCTTCGAAGCTCCCCACAAAACGAACGAACTTAAAAAAATCAAAAAAAAAAAAAAGTTAATGTAAAAAACAAATCTGAACGAAGCCCGCGAAAAGTAAACGAAAAACAAACAGACGGGCAATGGATTGTTAACAGCAATAATAACAATAACGAAACAACAACAACAACAACGACGGGTGGGTAATCGTCGCAATAATTCGTAACAACAACTGGTAACATCTTTTCACGTTAAGTGGCCCCGTACTAAGCAACAACAAAAATCTCACACATTGAGTACAGCACGTCACATACACGGGGTCATCGGAATCGTCATGTGTGTGCATGCACTAACATGTACCGACATGTACTGCCGACAAGTACACATGTATTGAGCATGGACTCCAGTCCAGTCTGGATTTCAATTACGATTCACACGCATTAACCAAATGGGCTTTGTACATATTAATATACATATATGTGTATATGTATGTACTATATGGTATACTATATATAATCTGGAAAGGTTTACGATCATAGCTTTACGAGCGTCTCTCGTTTAATTGCCCTCCCTGTTCTTAATTGTTGGAGGGGAATTCCATAAACGGATTCAGTTGCAGTTCTGCTTATGCAATACTGTCTAACTAGATACAGTCTGCCAAGAAATTGTTTTGACAAAATGAGAATATTTATAATATTAATCTTAATAATAGAAATAAAAAGAAGACCAAGAAAAGGTTTAATTTTGCTTGCAAAATTTGTATCTTTGTCAAAGCAATTACTTGGCATACTGTATGTCTGTAGGTATCTGCGGGTATATAGCACTTGAATCCTTTTGTCTACACTAGTAGTTAACTACCAGCTATCGGTGTAATGTAACACATTTGCCTTTTTTATTTTTCTAACAATGTATTCTGATTTATTGCAAGTTTTGTTTGTTTTGTGCGAAACTCAAGTGAAAAGCTTTTGTTTTGTATTGTTTTTTGACAACAACAATAGACAATAACAATAACAATAACAATAAACAACTGTTGGCCTGTACTCAGTCAAGCGATACGTTTTGGACTGCAATCGTTGCATTTACATTTACAGGGTATGTGCATGTATTTGTGCACGCCAAAAAAGATTAAAAGCAATAAACCCAAGCACTTCATTAACAATCGCCACTAATCTGAACGAAAATATCTCAGCATACCTTTAAATAACTCGACTCTGAGTCAGTGGAAGTCTTACATAAGGAATCCATCAACATAATACAGTAACATAAAACTTATCTTTAACGCATGTCTGTCTTCGCAATGAGTTCAGTTCCTTAATTTCGCAATTGCTTCATATTGAAAATGGTTGGTTGCCCCATCTCATTTATCAAATCTGAGTGAATCATAAATTAATTAATGATTATATTCCGTGTACTTGGGTTAATGGAAAGAGCCAAGCTATAAAGATTCGTATGCTATAATGTATAACTGCTTAATGAGAGAATTTAACAACAGCAACCAGCGAAAAACAACAACAACAGTAACAATAGTTAAGTCGTTAGTTATTTTCAGCATTCAGCATTATCTCGAGGGTATGCACCTAGTTGAGCCAACTTAAGAACTGATTAAAGCATGCACTTGTTGCTACTACTATTATTATATGCATTGTTGTTGTTGTTTTGGTTGTTGTGGTTGTTATTGCAGCAATGCAAAGTCTATTGTTGAAACGATTCCACTTGGAATTGTACTATATATAGTATATATATATATAAATATGTATATATAGACGTGTATAACGAGAGTGCTTATCGCAAGTGATTCAGGTTCATTACGCCCCCCAACAATACAGATTGCAAGTGTTGAGCAGTGCAGCCAGATGAGGGGCTGAGGGCGGGAAAAGAGGTGTCTATGAGACATTTTAGCAGTTATCTCGCCGGAACTTGCGTTCAACTGCGAGACGAATCATGTGAATCATCACCAGACGAGAATTTAAACCGACTAACGACTGCAGCTGATAAACTCCGACTTACAATTCTTATTTATATATACAATTATATAAGCATTTTGACAAATAATACTCAGAATATCAAAATTTTGAAGCAAATATTAAAAAACAAAAACTATGACGCATGGAATAATTTTATTAGGAAATTCCAATTTGTGTAAAAAGTAAAAAAAAAAAAAAAAATAGGAAGAGATTAAATTAATCCTGCGGTTATTATAGAGAAACTAGCAAACAAAAATCAAAACATTTTATCGGTCCACTTATTTAAAATTATCAAGAATTAAGGAATTATATTCAAAATATTATTATCAGGGGTGCCACAGTAATCGCTTTCGCTTGAATTTCACCTCAATTTCATTTCGCTGTGCCACAGGTCATTTCGCAGAATAATTGTACTCGGAATAAACTAGCGCTAAATCCGCTGGCGCTCGATGCTGCCACCTAACATAGTTTGATTTAGATTTTTTAAGTCAGGGGCAGCGATGCCATATTTCTACTTTTCTGATATTCATCAAATAGTTTTCCAATTTCCTTATGTATGCCTTCTTTTTTGCCATCCTTATTTTGGATTCTGTAAATTTGTTTCTTAGTTTATTTTTTTGTTTCCAAATTCATATTTTGAATGTTGAGGAATTACAATCTTGTATCCGAAAGAACAACGTCATCGCCATCGTCATTCAAGCTAATTAATCATGAAATTATAAATACAAGTACATGAGTGCGTATATATGTATGTATAACAGATATACTTATATATATGCAGAGTCTTTATAAATACATATAGCTCAATGGCAAGATGTTGCTCTTGGTTTCTAATGCCCGTTATCAATAGTTGGCTCTTGAGTGATATGAATACCGTCGTAATCTTTAACGAAACGTGCCAATGAATTCCAAGTAATCGCAATAATTTTCTCAGCGCTTCTCAAGTGCCGAACCAAAAGTTTGGCAACATTTTCGGTGTATTTTAGGATAGGGTTGGGTGGGGTTGGGTTGGGCTAAGATAGAGATTGAGAATTAGATTGAGGTATTACGGTGCAACCTTGGGCCATCTACCATAATTGATTGGGATTAATATATTATTTAATTGCATTTGTCAAGCGATCAATGTTCACTTTTAAAAATTTATAGTAGCGAGTACATTTTTATTTTAACTGTCGCAGTTTGAATACCCTAACAACTTTTTGACAAATGCGCATACTTGATTCAATTCAATAATATATTTTGAAAATTCAATAAATATGGGAAAAACAAATTTAATTAAACTTCATTCTTAATTATGAATCTTTAATCTTTTTGTCTTTGTTGGAACTTACAACAAAAGTATTTCTCATATTGCTTTCGTGGTTGAATTGGTTTTTATAAATATATGTTTATATGAAATACTATCTACAAAATATGTATGTTTTATGTATGTTTTATGTTTAAAATCTGATCTCGCCGTTCATAAATGTAACTGTGCAATTTTAATAAAATTTCTTCAAGATGTTAATCTGTTTTAATTGTAAATTTAACTGAGTTATGTTTATAATACACCAAATATCTATTTCAAAAGGTAAAGGTTTTTTAACGAACGAAATGTCGATGCTCTAGAAATGTCGAAGATTTTATATACTTATATTTTAAATATTGATACACAACAGAAACATTTTATATTTAAATTTTAAAGTGCATTATGTATCTTTTTAAAACAGATTTTTATACAAACCAATAAGCAACTACAATAATATACGATTTAAATTACTTGAGGAAATCATAATACTCCAAGCCAAGTAGAGTATGGCAATTGTGATATCTTGACAAGGACAAAGCTGACTAAAATCTGGAATAGAAAGCACGAGGGGTAACAGAAATAGAATTAAATGGAAACCAAAGCATTGACAATAATTCCAGTTAGTCATTCTTAATGAGTCGGACGAGTCTTGGGAATATTATTGGTAAACCTACATATATTTCCTTTGATATCATAATGTGTGCTTAATACTCGTATATTGATGCCTCAAAATATCAATATAGAAATAAAATTTCCCCGACAATTGTTGATAGTGCTTTTAACGTGGCTTTTTTTTGGGTTGGGGGGGGGGAAGGGGGCTTTGTGCGAGTCTTGCCCATATTATGGAGTACGAAATGCTCGTTCCTAATTTATGCTGAGTTAATTGTATTGACTTGACGTGAGGGCTAATTGCCCAGATACCCCTATACCCTCTATATATGTATATATATTTATATACGTAACCCTGATATCATATCTCACTCGATTAGGCGGCATCTCTCAACTGAATGAATGTAAAATGTGTACTTATTAAATAACAGCAACAATAACAATGAACACAACTACAACTATATGACAATTAGAATCAAATCGATGGCATTTGAACTTTTATAATTATTGGGGGCAAATAGCGCTAGACCTCATGTAAATTGATACATGTATATATATCAAGTATACGTATGTGTATTACGTGTGTGTGTGTGTGTGAATGTGAGTGTATGAGTGTGTCCACTCATTCTACTCGCGATTCCACAATCTCGGTGCAAACAACAATAAAAACAATAGCCAAAAACGCTCGATGGTTGCTTCGAGAGCGTTTCAAGCACATTGGTTATGGCTTGATACACACGCGATGCTTCTGATAAATAACCAAACACACACACACGCACACACACATTATCCATGTGGGTTTCACACTTTACAGTTGTAAATTTTGTCGTAAATCTGAAAAAGCGTTTTTTAGCTATTGTTTAGCTTAGTTGTTATTTCATCTTCTTCTTCTTTTTTTGGCGTTTCTTAAACATTTTTCTGCGCTTTTTGGATGACTGACTAATTGGCAATCAACACATAGCCCTCGACGAAGCTGCATTTTCTACAAAAGTTGCCATTTATTATGACGTAAGGGTGGAAAATATGCGACTGTATTTTAATTTTTTTGTTTTTCACTTTATTACTTATTTTCAAAGTCGCCTTCAAACATCTTGTATGCCAAAAGTAAAAATAAATTTCTGGAATTATCCCCCCTTGGGTGGAGAATTTGATTACTGAATTTTGTGCTTACGATGTCTGGATCAAATTTATTGGAACTGCTCAACACAAATACCTAATCTGTTATTGTACTAAAGGTTTAAAAAAAAACCAGGTATAGAATAAGTCTCTATATTTTACTCCTCATCAAACTTATTTTATAATATATCTAAATGTTTTTTCATGCCATATTTTTTGTGGCCATTCAAAGTTTTACTAATTAATAATCATGAAATATAAAAATATGTCATATTGACAATAAATACTAAATTATAAATATGATAGCAATGAATAAAAATTAAATTAATAAACATGAGAGATATTCATTGAGCATTCAAAGTTAAAGAACTTGATTAAAAATACATATGCATTTAAGATCGGGGATACTGAATGACAAAATTATATTATATTTCCGCCCGTGAAAACTCAAAGTAGAAATTGTAATATCCTTTAATTGTCATGATTATATTTTTCGATGATATAATTAAGGGTATTCCATGGCGTTGGCAACACAAAATCCAAATTTGCGGTGAGATAAAGTTGCAAGCTTTGATATGTCAACTGTTGAGATATTATCTAGGCCATGTCCGTCCATGTGAACTATTGTATATTTATCTGTAACTATCTGTCTTTATCTAAATGAGGAGAAGCCTTAATTGAATTATGTTTGATTTTCCAGAAATGACTGCCTCATCAGTGTCCGTGACGGTTTCGAATCCAAGCGAATTAGCAACGGCAACAGCCAAGGGCAACAGTTGAAGAAGTCAACAACAACAACAACAGCAAAACAGCAACAACAACAAGAATTGGGTGTTGTTTGCAACGAAACGAAACGAAAGGAAAAAGAAGGAAACGAAAGTGAGCACACAAAGAGCAGAGAGAGAGAGATACAGTGTAAACGATCTGAAAGATACAATCTGTGGGAGGAAAGATCCGTTGCCGTTACCGTTGCGCTGGCACAAAACACTCTCTCTGATTATTCATTTAGGCACAAAGACACGAACAAACAGCACACGCCCCCCGCCCACGCCCACGCCTCCCCATCCATAAAAAAGAAAGAAAAAAGAGAAAGAATAAAAAGTAAATAAACAAAACAAATAAGGATAAGAACAAAACAAAACAAGCCCAGTGAGAGAGAGAAGAGGATAATAGGTATATATAGAAAAGTATATACATACCATATATATAAATTATAATATATAGAGAGAGGTAGACAACAGTGTGCACTCAATATGCTGAACTCGACTACAAAACATCTGCTGCACTGCGCGCTCCTCATCACTGTGATAGTTATCTGCGAAGTATTCTCCGGCGGTATTAAGATCGATGAGAACTCCTTTACCATTGTCGATCCATGGACTGAGTATGGCCAGGTGGCCACCGTATTGCTGTACTTATTGCGATTCCTTACGCTCCTCACGCTGCCCCAGGTGCTGTTCAACTTTTGCGGCTTGGTCTTCTACAACGCCTTCCCCGAGAAGGTCGTGCTCAAGGGCAGCCCCCTGTTGGCGCCCTTCATCTGCATCCGGGTCGTCACCCGCGGCGATTTCCCCGACCTAGTCAAGATGAATGTGCTGCGGAACATTAACACCTGCCTGGACACGGGCTTGGAGAACTTCCTCATCGAGGTCGTGACGGACAAGGCCGTGCATTTGGCCCAGCATCGTCGCATCCGCGAGATTGTCGTACCCAAGGAATACAAGACGCGCACTGGGGCACTGTTCAAGTCGCGAGCTCTGCAATATTGCCTCGAGGACACGGTGAATGTCCTCAACGACAACGACTGGATTGTCCATCTCGATGAGGAGACTCTGCTCACCGAGAACTCGGTGCGCGGCATCATCAATTTCGTGCTCGACGGCAAGCATCCTTTTGGCCAGGGACTCATCACCTATGCCAACGAGAACGTTGTCAACTGGCTGACCACGTTGGCCGACAGCTTTCGTGTGTCCGACGACATGGGCAAGCTGCGTCTGCAGTTCAAGCTGTTCCACAAGCCCCTGTTCAGCTGGAAGGGCAGCTACGTTGTCACCCAGGTGAGTGCGCTCAAGTGCCTGCAAAATATCAGCAGGAAAAACAACGATAATCTTCGGCTAAGCATGCCGACAACTTGATACACCTTAAATGAGTTTGAAATGAGGTTGAGATATGAGGTTGAGATATACAAAAACGGTGATTTTCAACCGTTCGTTGCTATGATAGCTTTATAATTAAGCAATCCGATCTTAATTCAATTTGAATATAATATACAAGACTGTATTAAAATCACACTTTGTTAGTTTGGTTGAAAAATCTCAAAAATCTAATGTTTTCGATTCTAAAGATTGACTTTCAATCATTAATAATGATTCCAAAGTACATACAGTTTGTCAAGAAATTCTTTGCAAAAAAAAAAATTTAATATTTTGACTTTAAATAAGAAAATAATAGCTTATTATATATATTTGGAAAGGTCATTTCATTTTCGTTCGAATGATGCAAAAATTTCCTTAACCCATTGAGTACCCATGTAATAATTTGAATTTTTGCAGAAGTCTACTTTTTCAACTTTTTTCTTCGATTTTTCACAAAATATATTTTGATGCAAAAAAATTCTAGGAACAATTCTAGGAGTAACTGCAAATTTTCAAAAATATTTTTACTAGTATTTTTAATAATTTATTAAAAATCTCAAAAATTACCATTTTAACCCATTTTTCCTCATTTTGCAGTTTTCAAAAAATTCTAAAAAATACTAGCAAAAATATATTTGGAACCTTTTTTTTTTGCAGTTACTCTTAGAATTGTTTCAAGAATTTTTTGCATCAAAATTTTTTTGTGAAAAAACGAAAATTAAATGACCTTTCCAAATATATATAATAAGCTATTATTTTCTTATTTAAAGTCAAAATATTCAGGCCTGTTCCGGTTTTCACTTTCGGCAAGATTTTGCGAAAATGAATTTCCCTCACTTGTTCCGGTTTTCACTTTCGGCAAGATTTTGCGAATTGAATTCACGTGACATTGAGCAAGTGAGTTTAAATTCGGAAGGGTTAAATCGATGATTTTGGCATGCTTGGCATAAAATTAAAGTGAAAATAAAATATGTATACAATACTTCAATGTTTTGGGAATATTACTACATTATCAGATAAAAAAAAAATATTTTGTTTGATTTTTAAATAATTTTTATTTCATCATACCCCAAAATCGATAAGACTCTAACCTAACATTTTTGTCAGATTTGCTCGACCTGTTCTGGTTTCCGCAAATATTTGTGAAAATGAATGGCAACTTTATTAGGGCTGCCCTTGTATATGAAGAAAGTAGTAAATACTTTGGTACATGTTTTAAACCACAATTTAGGTGTTTTTATGTATTGCGTAAAATGAAGAATTAAATTTCTTGTTTTTTAAATGCAAGTTTGGACAAAACTGTTTGTAATTTAATGCAAAAAAAACCTGCTTATTTATGTAAACAAACATTGTGCAACAATTGACAACTCTGCAAAAAGACATTTCCAGCACTGAAATCAACCCGCGCTTTCAAAAATACAAAAGTTATAACAAAAGTAGGTTTTACCTTTGAAAAATGTTTCGACTTATGATTAAATAAATATTTTATGAATAAATTACATAATTGATAATTATTTTAACAGGCGAAAATTTTTTTGACGCAAATGTCTGATTCGCATAGAACATTTTCCAGCACTGTTCTGCAAAAAATTACTCAACACATTGTGGAAGGGAAATTCGGAGGGTAATTCGTAGGAAATGAAAAGGAATTTTAAGGGAAATTCGGTCAATTCTTGCGGATTGAAATTCGCAAAAAACAAGTGAAAACCGGAACAGGCCTGATTAACTTTTTAAGGGTTTGCAAAGAATTTCTTGACAAACTGTATGTATGTTTACATACGCGACATGTCGCATGCGACAGTTTGTTTCACAATATATGTATTTATGTTGTTTCTGTCTCTCTTTTTTTTTAATTATAAATTAAAGGCAACTCGAAGAACTTGTTTTAAATTAAACTTTCAATATATTTCTACGTTTTAAAATGGTTTATGTTACAATCTTACTATCTTACTAAGTGTAATCGGTAGAATACAAACGGTCCATTTTGGAAATGAATTTTTAAGAAAATGGGCAAAAATATAGAAAAGCGAATTTATTTCAATAAAGAATCTATGTGTTCATCCTATTGAATTTTTTCTAGCGTATATTGCTTAAATAAATAGCTTGAATACATTTTTGGAAGAAAATTTCACAAGATGTAAGTTTTGATAAACTTTACGTTTTTGGGCGAGGTGGACTTTTTTCTGGAAATGCCCATATGTTTTATGAATATTTTAAGTTTTTTAGCGCCGCGAGCTCCTTAATGTATGCAAATTATTTTATGCCAGCGCATTTCAAAATTCATTGATATGCCAGAATATTATTTTGTTGTGACAAAAGGGGAAACTTATAGCACTATAATTGATGCTAAGATTAATTTTGGGCAATTGTTCGTTTTCAAGATAATTTAAAAAAAAAAACCAAGGCATTCGCACGCAACTCAAACAGAAGTATTTTTTCGGCGACCAGTTTTAACACTGATTTCGGCAAAAGCTGAAGGTATAGTTCAGTGTGATCAATTTTAAAATGTAATGCATTGATTTATCTTAATAATTTTTTTTTGGTTTAATTTAAAAATATTAAGAAGTATTTTAAGTAAGTAATTATACATCCAAAACATCTTGAAAAACTTGTTTTAAATTAAACTTTCAATATATTTCTATGTATTAAAATGGATTATGTTACAATCTGACTATCTTACTTAGTGTAATCGATGGAATACAAATGGTTCATTTTGGAAGTACATTTTTAAGAAAATCGACAAAAACCTAGAAAAAGTGAATTTCATTTAGTGTATATTGCTTAAATAAATAACTTGAATACATTTCTGAAAGAAAAATTTCAAAAGTTATGGACTTTTGATCAATTCAACGAAGGCCTCGGTTGGCATTTCTGTAGAAATGCCAAATATGTTGGACAGTACATCAAGTTTCATTAGGAGATGTTTAGAACTAGTCTCCATAGTTAGCATAAAAAGCAGACGGAGAGACGGACCCTTCGACTTGTGACTTTATGCCTGCTGTCGTTTTTCTGTTGTAATATTGAATAAAATTTCCATTTTCTTTTTTTTTTAGGTTGGAGCTGAGCGTTCAGTGTCCTTTGACAACGGCATCGATGGATCTGTGGCGGAGGATTGTTTCTTTGCCATGCGGGCCTTTAGCCAAGGCTACACATTCAACTTCATCGAGGGCGAGATGTACGAGAAGTCGCCGTTCACGCTGTTGGATCTGTTGCAGCAGCGCAAGCGCTGGCTACAGGGAATCCTGCTTGTGGTGCACTCCAAGATGATACCCTTCAAGCACAAGCTGCTGCTGGGCATTAGCGTCTATTCGTGGGTCACCATGCCGCTGTCCACATCGAACATCATCTTTGCCGGCCTCTATCCCATACCCTGTCCCAACTTGGTGGACTTTGTGTGTGCGTTCATAGCGGCCATCAATATCTATATGTATGTGTTTGGTGTCATCAAATCCTTCTCGCTCTATCGCTTCGGCCTGCTCAAGTTTCTGGCGTGTGTCCTTGGCGCCGTTTGTACGATACCCGTCAATGTGGTCATCGAGAATGTGGCTGTCATTTGGGGACTGGTTGGCAAGAAGCACAAGTTCTATGTGGTGCAAAAGGATGTGCGTGTCCTAGAGACGGTCTAAAAGCGGCAACAGCAGCGGCAACAATTGCTTTGACAGTAATTAACTGTAATTAACACAAATGAATTAATCAAAACAAAACAAAATCGAAAATCGATAATTTAGAAATTGTAATGCAAACCAAATGAAACAAAATAATAATCGCACAATCTGATGGCAACAGCAGCAGCAGCAGCAACTTTATCATTATCAAAACTGCTCATCAGCATCTGATCTTCGTTATTTGTAAGCTTAAGTTGCACACACACACACACACCACACCCACACACCACACACGCACACCTGCACCTATTGTTGTTTCGTTTTATGAGAATCCTTTGGCTCCTGCAAAAAGTAGACGAGTAAAACATTATAATGAAACACAATTGCCAAAATCGCTAGAACAAATAGATTATACATAGATATACTTATGTATGTTAATATGTATGTGCTATACAATTTATGAATGTATGCACCACACACACACCACACCCACACACACACCAAACACATCTAAGAGAAAGAGCAAGAAGCAAAGCGAAAGAAAAACCAACATAAGAAAACACGTTCTAATCTTTACAATATAAAAGGAAAACCTCTCCATTAAGTGTAATTTTTTTAATAGTCATTAGTAGAAGATGAAGCCGAGAAATAAGAAGCAAAAAAACAGCAGCAGAATAATGGAAATATGAGTGGAAGAAACGCTATATATATATTTATATTTGTATGTACTATATTATGTAGAATTATTATTATCATTATTATTATCATTTTTATTATTTAAAGTTTACATTTAATCTGTGTACATTAATGTATTGTAAATTGATAAACTGTTAAATATCATTCACACCAAAATACCAAACAACAACCACCCACAACAACAACAACAAACAAACAAACAAAACTTAGACTTTTTGTGTACTTACATATATACTTATATGTGTATGTTTTATGTATGACCTAATTGTATATGTATGTATAGCTGTAAGCACACACGCACCCACACGCCCATTTGACACGAAAAACCATCGCCATAATAATAGCAACAACAACAACAGCAGCAACAGCAGCAACAACAACAACATTTAAAGCTCGTCCCTGCGTTGCTTGAGCAAAACCAAAAAAAAAGGAGCAAACATTGCTTTTCATTTGTTAAACATTTCGTATTTATTATTAACACACTCGCACACACACACACTAACTTTAATGGAACCCGATCAAAGTTGGCTTTAACTCGACACACACACACACACACACACCTACAACTAGAAGCGCACGGTGTGAATGATATTTTATATCGTGTTTAAGATCTGTTCTGGTCGCGGCCTGTCGAATTTTGCATTCATTTATTAGCTTATGTACTTATATACATAACTGTATATATCTATTTTTTTTTTTATGTTACTGTTATTGGTGCTTTTGAGAGACGAACACATACACGCCCACACACATACACACAAACACACACACTTGCATAGACAACAGCCCATAGCCGCCGCCAGAAGTGAGTCGTGATCCCTTTTAAGCACACACATACACCTCACACACACACCCACACCCACATGCACCACACACACACACTTCTTACACATAGGCATAAAAAACTGTTTGCAAATGGAAAAAAAGAACCAAATACAAAACGATAATAAAATAAAAAATATATGAAAAAAAAAATAAAATTAATAATTTGCATTTTCAATTTTAATCCCAGGAAAAAAAAAATAATTTTCAAAGTCTGAAACTTGTAGATGGTTATTTTAAAGTTTTCGCTTTTGAAATTTTAATTTTTACGTTATTGCGAGTTTGCATTTTAAACTAAAAAGTGGAATGTGCGATAATTTCCAAGTATTCTGTCATCAGAACCGTCTTACAGCTGCGGTCAAAAAAAAAGTAGTGCTACCAAGCAAAAAACTTAAGTTTTGATATTTTGTTTCTAAATAGGAGTTTTTGTTTTCTGACTTTACCAGACCATTGTGTTGGAAAAGCTTTTGTGGAAATGTATCATTTGGACCTAAAAGCTTCTTCCATTTTTGAGTTTTTCCGTAATTTCGTGATCTATGCTATATTTGCTCTGGTCAAAATAATAGTAGAGAATGCATTAAAAGTGGAAAAAAAAGGATATAAGGCAGGAAAGGCACTTGATTTGATATTTATAATTGTAATTTGATAATTTGCTATACATTTTATAAAAAAATTTTTGCTTAGAGTTGTTACAATGGGGCGTGGCAAGCATTGCACTCCAGAAAAGCGTGCTCCTATTAAAAACTTTATTTCTAAAAGGATAACGTTTAAGAAAGTGGAAAAATTTGATTAGATGATTGCCAACCATAATCAGAAACGCCATTAAGTAGTCGCCAAAATAGGATAAATGTGGAAGACCTCGATCCATGTCCAAAAGACTAGTGACAAAAGTAGTGAGGTTTTTGAAACGCGACCCTTTTGCTCCTGCAGCACTTAAAAAAAGGACTTTGGTATGGACCAAAGTGTGTAAAACATTCTTAGATGTTTGCGAAATAATAATCTGGCAGAAAGAAACCCGTATATGGATCATAACCATAATGGAAAGGCACGAATAAGTGAAAATTCTGCAGGACACTATGCTACCGTATTTTTCAGATGATATGCCGATAATTTGGAGGTTCCAACAGGACATAGACCCAAAGCATATCAGCAAATTTTCGAAAGAATGGTTCGCATAGGAAAAAGTTAATGTAGTGGAGTGGTCACCACGGTCCCCCGATCTGAATCCCATTGAAAATTTGTGGTCCGATATGAAGAAGGATATTGCCAAGCATCAACCAACAAATAATATTCATCTTTGGAAGATCGTTAGGAGCGCCTGGAGCTCAATACAAACTGAACGATGTAAAAGCCAAGATCCGTCGTTGTAAGGCGGTAATTCAAGATAAAGGCTTCACAACAAACTATTAAATTTGTTCATTATTAAGTGCATTTCACATATCTAACCTTTTAAATAAAAAAAAGGGGCTTTGGATCGTTTTCATCATTCAAATATTTGAATATGTTCATCACTACTATTATTTTGACCGCCCATCTTAAAAAAATTATTTAAAAAATTTGGATAAATTAAAAGTTATTAAATTTTGAGTTTTTGTAAACTCATTGCACGCACTACTATTTTTTTGACCGCAACGTTATATAGTAGAAATCTATTATTTATTGGGAATATAAAAAATGAAGACATAATTAATTCTGAGTTTTCCTGCATATTTTATAGAGAATCTTTTTTCTGAATATCTTCCAATCAAAGAACGAATCACAAGATAATCTATCTTAAAACTTGTGCAATGATTTTCAAATAAACACCTAAGTTAAACGGAAATCATTAATTCCAAATATAATTAATCCTGTACAAACAACTTAAGCGGAAAATTTAAAAAGCATTATCCAAATGTTGCAAAAAAAAAAATTAACCAAACCAAAAGTAAATATGAACACAATTCTCAATTATTGATTAACTAATTATGTGCGTGCGCTCGAATCTCAAAATAATATTTAATATTTGACACTATTCGCCATCTCTTTCTAGTAAAATCATGTGCTCTCTTTTGTATTCGTGGGCACAGTTATGGGAAAAGCGAGCACACGCACACGCAAACATTTTATTTAGACATAAATTAAATTCAGTTCTTGACTTAAAAATAACATTTCTAATCAAAGGCAATTTATAAAGAAGAATAATGAAAAAACACACGAAATACAGGATAATCGTAAAAAGAACTAATCACTTAAACTAGACAATAACAATATATGCTACTAGAATGACGCAAAAGGAAATGCTTTAGTTTAAAAAAACTTCTTTTTAGACGTGGGCGTCTCAAAGCTCAGCTGCGAATGCCTGTAAAATGCAAGAAAGAGATTTAGAAATTGTTTGCTAAGCGTATTGAGATCAGTGTACTGACTTGGGCAACTTGCTGGTGGAACACTCCATGATCGAATTGACATTTAAGAGCGGTCCAGAGCTGATGTGACCCGAAGATTTCGTTGGCGTTTTCAGTTTCGGATCCGTGTCATTGGATTCATTCTCATCAACTTCCGAAATGAAGCTGCTGCTCTTGGGTGAATGTCTCTTCAGCGTAACAGTTCCATTATGAGCTGTGGCCGTGGCAGACGGCGAGTTTTCCTTGTCGGCATTGCTGTCTGCACTGTAGGGATTCATGCAGCTCTCACTGCACTTGCAGGAACTGTGACAGCCGAGGCCATTCGAGAAACAACCGCAACGTTTCGTGTCACATTTTGTGCGACATTTGCAGCGATGCTTGGATGCCTTGCGCGTCTCATCCGCCGCCCCACTCGTATCTTGAATGGTCATCTGCAGGGAGCTGGAATCGGAGGTGTTTTGGACGTCATTGCTGCTATTCGGATTGGTATTCTTCTTGAGCTTGGACGTGTTATTCAATTTCTATTGACGAGATAAGCAAATCAAGAAATGAGTAATAAACTCAACGGAACAAATAAATAATAGTAAATACAAATAAGCTTAAATAGTCGCTGAGCTAAAAACAAAAGGAGACATCCTTTAACGGCATAAATTAATTAAGTACAAACAGTCGTGCAATCGTGAAGCTTTACGTGGATGATTTAAGGGTGTTTTTTCTTTTAGATTCAATTGCTGTAGATCAGCGGTGGGCACGCAGTGGCTCCGGAAGCAGCTCTTGCTCCCAACTTTTTTTCTGTCTATTCGGCGTCGTGAAGTCGCACAAGACTCGCTGTTGCTCTTGTTGTTATTGCTGTGCTCCCGAACTCAGATTTCGGGCCCACCGCTGCTGCTGATGATTAGCCGACAAAATCACACGTTTTACAGTTGACGAATTTCTTTAGTTTTGGGTGCTAAGAGGTGGGAACTGGACGCAGTTCGAGCAATATGTCACCTGACTGCCGCAGTGGTCGCGTGTTTGGCTTCTTCCAATTTTTTGATCGATTTTGATATGGTCAAGACCACTTTTATGATAGGCCGCGATTTGACTTTTTTCGTACTTGGACAATTGCTATCCATGTCTTATTTTAATTTAAATAATTTTATATAAGGAAAATATATTAAATTACTAATTTGCAAACAAATTCGGACTTTGTATCGCTTAATTTGATCACAAACTGAATGAAAATCATTCAGCTGAAGGAAAAAAAAAAGCATTTAATTTGTTACTCTTTCAGAAGAAAAAACAAATAAGCAGTAAATATTTAGTTTATGTTAATCATACTTTGGCATCTAATTAATTTAAGATCAGAGAATTATAGAAAACAAATTTCATGTAAATCGGAATATTGGCTTGGGAAGTGCAGCCCAATTCCTACCTCGGTGATCATCGACAGTGTATAAGTGTATATTAATGCTGATCAAGAATAATTAAGCTTTGTTGGGTCGATAATTGTTGTCTCTCTATGTTGGTAACTTAAAGAAACGCAATGGGACTTACTCTGGCACGCTTTTTGGGCTTCCACTCGGGGTCTAACATCGTGTCGTTCATATCATCGTCGAGTTCAAACTCGCTGACAAACTCGCAGTCGTCGTCAGTCTCATCGCTGTTTATGACAATGGGGCGTTTCTGTGACTTGGACTTGAGCTTGAGCTTGTCGACCTCTTGCTGGAGCTCCTCCTTCTTGCGCAGCATCTCCTCGACAATCTGCTGTCGCTCGATGTCCTCGGCCTTGTTGTCGCCCGCATTGGCAGACATGTGTTGGCTGCGCAGCAGGACCGCCACCTTCTCCTCGTAGCTGCGCTGCTGATGGACCATTTGCTCCTCGTGCTTGCACTCTGCCAGCCGCAAGCGCCTGCTGAGCTCCTCCTGCTGCTGCTGTGCCTCGCTCAACTGGCTGCGCTGCTCGTCCAGCAGCATCTTCTGCTCCATGATGCCCTGGGCCTGTTCGCGACGCTGCTGCACGATGCTCTTGAGCAGCTGCTTGGTGATCGCACGCGATTCCCCAATGCTCTGGACGTTCTCGCACAGGGCACGCATGCGGCTGTCCAAATCGTTGGAGCACACCTTTTGCTGTAGATCGGCGATTTGGGCATTGCGCATCTCCAGCTCCTCCTCGAGGCTGGCCAGCAGCTGGGCATGCTCCTCCTCCTCCTCGGGCTTGGACTGCTGCTGCTGCTGCTGTTTCTCCTTAAATTCATTGCAATGCGCATTGATGATGGCACGATCCTCCATTAACTGCTCCAGACTGTGCTCGGCATCGACCAGCGATAGAATCACCTCCAGCTCGCGATCGACCAAGGCATCCAGCTTGGCTGCTCCTGGCTGATCTTTGGCGTGTCGCTGACGTTGCGCTTGCGCAGCTCTTTGTCGCTCCAGGGCATCCTTTAGCCTGGAACAGGTTCAAAAATATATATATACACTTGTATACAATCGAAGATTGGAGTGAGCTCGACTTACCGCTTGTTGGTGGCCATCGCCTCCTCGCACTTGCGCTTCAGCACCTGACGCTGCTTGGCGTGCAGCGTCTCCTGGCGCACCATCTCGCTCTGCATCTTGCGATCCTTGCTCTTCAGCTGCGTCAGCTGCTTCTCGCTCATCAGCTTCCACTGGCGGAAGCGCTCGGACTCGCCGCGCATGGCGCGGATCAGCTTCACCTTCGACTCCTTCATGGCGCGTATCTCGCTGCTCAGATTCTGGATCTTCTCGCGCTCCTTCTCGCGCATCTTCAGCATGCTCGCCTGCTGGTTCATCTTGCGCCGCATCTCGCCCATCTCCTGCTCCAGTGCGTGCAGCCGCTTGCGACGCTCCTCGGCCAGCTTGGCGGACGCATCCTTCTGCTTGGTGGTGCGCAGCTGGTCCATCAGCTCGCGTCGCTCCGCTTCCAGCTGGCCGATCTTGAGTTCGCACTGCTTGAACTTCTCGTCGATGTCATCGTCCTGCAGCTGGAAGAAGTTGCGCGCGACGCGATCGTGCAGCTCCTGCTTCAAGTTCAGCTGACGATTAATGTTGCGCAGCTCGCCGTTGAGATTCAGCTGCTTCATGGTGTGCTCCTCGGTACGCGACTGCGTCTCCTCGCAGCCAGAGCTCGAGGACTCCTCGGCGACGCCGGCGGCCCCGCTGCCATTGAGACACTCCTTGCGGTGGATCTGCCAGCCGCTCTCCGTTTGCTGCAGCTCCTCCTCCACGCACGTGACCAGCTGCGTGATCTCGCGCAGTTGCTGTTGCCACAGAGCATCGCTCTGCGATTGCTCCACAAGCTCCTCAATTGGTGGCACAGTTGTCGCCGCTGTCGGCGCTGTGAGCTTCGCCTTCAGCTCGAGCACGTGCGCCTTCAGCTTGTCGTGCGCCACCTCGGCAATGTGGGCACGCATCTCGTTCTCGGCGGAATCGATGAGCGCCTGCTGCAGCGCCTGTTGCAGTCTCCGAATCTTCTCCTGCAGCTGCTGCACTTGCTCGGCCATCCGTTCCATCCGCTGTTCCCCCCCCTTGCCAGTCCCTTCCAGTCCACAGACATTGCCTCCACCGCCGCCGCCGCCGCCACCGCTGGCCAAGAGCTCCATGCGCAGCTTTTGTATGACATCTTTGAGCATGAGGACTTCAGCCGCATGCGGATCCATGTTCACGACCGGCTTGTTCTTGATCTGCAGGGCGCGATCCGCATACCTCAGTGTGCTGAGCGTCTCCGCCACGTTGTAGTCGGCGGGACTGACGCAGGCGATCATCAGTGTGATCGAGTTGCCACCCAGCGAGTCCTGCAGCAGGCGCGTCAGCTTGGACTGTCGATAGGGCACGTATCCCGCCGTTTGTCCAGCTGCAAAGGAAAGCGAAGCGAATCGTATCATCAGATGCTTCCAAGATCCAAGATCAAGCAGCCAACTTACAGCCCAGCACATTGATGACATTGCCCAGCGCCAGCAGACCCTTGTTGATGTTGACGCCCTCCTTGAACCGATCCCCGCAGGTCAGCGTCTTGGAGCAGCGCTCCGAGCCGGCGAGATCCACCAAATTGAACTTGGACGTGGTCACCGATTTTCTGGAGTGATTCAAATTTAAACAATTAGACGAGAAGCTACACAAGGAGTGACAGGGGTCAACTTACTGGCCCGTCTTCATGGTGGCGACCACAGTTAGAGTGAAGATCGCATGCGAGCGGGAGGACGTCTCGTTCATGGCCGTGGAGGCAACGGCTCGACCTGCGGAGCCGCGCATCAGCTGATCGGTCACCTGCTTGGCCTCGGACACCTCCACCTCGGTGAGGCCCGGTATGACGATGCGGTTCTTGTCCTCGCGTATGTCCACGGTGCTCTCCTCCCGCCTGTTCGACGAGAACAGATCGAAGAACTGCTCCTGATACAGTTCGACAAAGGAGCAGGTGATCTTGAAATGATACTCGTTCTGCATGGCAGCCGTCTCCTCGAATATCTCGTGCACGGCTCGCGGTATCACGCCCACATTCGCATCCAGGACGCCGTCGAAGGCTGTGCCCATCGTGTACGTCTTGCCGGATCCCGTCTGGCCGTACGCCAGTATCGTGATGTTGTAGCCGCGCAACAGCTGCTTCAGCTTGTCCCGCACGCAGCTCTCGTAGATCGCCTGCTGCGTGTCGTCGCTGTCGAAGACGTAGTTGTACGTGAAGCACTCGTTGCGGTTCACCGTCACCTGCGGCGTCCCGTCGACGGCGCGCGCAACGGCGACGCGGCAGCCGCGCTCCAGCTCCGACTTGACCAGCGGGCGCACGCGCAACGCGACTGTCACTGAATCCGACATTTCTGAAATGCATTCATATTAGGCATTAGCGGTATGTGTCGCCATTTTATTTGTGGGCTCACCTGTATTTTACTAATTAATAAATGTATGCAAATGCAACTTGCACTCTTCCACTCAGATCAGATCAGATCACACAAACAGTCTTGAAAGTTAACAAAATCGAACACGAACTCAGTTAATAGACGCGTTAACACAACAAACAGCTGCCTTTTAGCCTTTTTGCGAATGGTTAAACAAATTTGAAAAATGGTGGCATATTTCTTCGGCGGCGTCAGTAGATTGCAGCCCTGGCACGAGTCAGTGTGTACACACTCGCTCACAGATACTTAGTACTGGCTCGATGACCACCGACCGACAAGTATTCAATTAAAAATGATTGTCATTGCAAATATAACTAGAGCTACATATTTCTACTGTAAAGTTTTCAGTTTTTTCTTTATTATTTTATATTATTTACACAGGAGTACAACCATTTCGTTTTTTCGTTCTTTTTTTTTAAAACGTAAAATATCGAAGCTCGTTGTATCGATATGGTCATTCAATAATATCGCTCCTACAAATACCGATACATGTTATGGTCGGCGCTGAAATATCGATAGACACTAGCTGTTACTAACGCCACCTATTGGCCACAGGCAAAACATACAGCAACAGCTTGGCCAATCAGCTTCGACCAGAACATTTAAAGCGGATAATAGGGAATAGGAGATAAGGAGATGACAGGAGTTTATGAGGTTAGAGAGAAAAAAGTCAGTCTGTTTTTGGGAAGCTGGTTCGCGTGGTTGATGCCACAGGAGAAAAAGTGTCGACGTACGGGAACGCGTTAAATCAACAGAAAGAAAATCTGTAAAATAAAATTAATAACAATCAATAACACGGCGAATCATAAACAAATATACGTACGTGACACTCAGCCGACGCAGCAGCTACCCGCACACACACTTAACACACGGCGAGTACTCAGTTCGGTATCCATTGGAGGTTCGTCGGCAGCATACGATGAGGCAAGAGCGCGTATTTTCACGATTCCAGGATAGGCGGCAGGAACGGAATCTGGTGTGTGCAGCAATTAAAGCAGCAGCCTCAGGCGATAAGCGGGTCTTTGCGAGCGTGGAGATTCAAGGCTATTCCATTGCCGGCTTGTTTGATACTGGCGCCTCAGTTAGTTTGCTCGGCAGCGGCGGCATCGAGTTCCTGGAGAAGATAGGAGCAAATTTAAATCACTCGCAATCGACAGTTCAGGCGGCAGGAGGAACCAGACATACCATCGTGGGAAAAGTAGAGGTGGCAATGGGATACAATGGAGCAGCAAAGACATCACGCTGTATGTGTGTCCGACGTTGCAGCAGCCACTGTATCTGGGAGTAGATTTTTGGCGAAAATTCCAGCTCGCACCAGAGATTCTAGGTGTAGAATCTATAGAGCACATGGACTCCGAATTCATCACCAAAAGCGAGCCCGTTGAACCTCATATTCTGGATCCGCAACAACAGCAAAAACTGGAAGAAGTGAAGAATCAGTTTCTAGCGTACGAAAATACAGGATTAGGCAAAACTCACCTGGAGCAGCATACGATTCAGTTGACCGAAGGAGCCGTACCAATCAAGGAGCGCTTTTATCCAGTCTCGCCCGCAATACAGCAACTACTTTTTGCCGAAGTAGACAAGATGCTGAGACTCGGTGTGATTGAACCAAGTGAGAGTCCTTGGGAAATATCGATTATGTTTAGATGCTAGGAAACTGAATGCAGTGACAATAAAAGATGCTAACCCGTTACAAAACATAGAGTCGATCCTTAGCAGACTAGATGACACGGTGTACATCAGCAGCGTGGATCTTAAACATGCGTTTTGGCAGATTGAGTTGGAGCCGAAGAGTCGACGACCGCTCTACCAGTTCCGCATGATGCCATTCGGTCTATGCAACGCAGCGCAGCGTCTATGACGGCTAATGGATCGAGTAATTCCTCAATCGTTACGGAGCAAGGTGTTCGTCTACTTGGATGATCTCCTAATCATCTCGAGAACCTGGGAAGAACATTTAGGGTTATTAGGAGAAGTCGCAAAGGCACTGCGAGACGCGAATCTCACCATAGGTTTGGGAAAGTTCAAATTCGGGTTCAAGTATCTTCGGTACCTTGGATACGTGATTGGAGATGGAGCATTGCGAACGGATCCGAGGAAGGTCGAGGCAATCAATCAAATCCCGGTGCCCAAAACGGTTCGGCAGCTGCGAAGTTTCCTGGGCACGGCAGAATGGTATCGGCGTTTCATCCGCGAATACTCCAGCTTGTCAGCTCCTCTGACGGATTGTCTGAAAGGGAATGCGAAATTTATTATGAGTGACGAGGCAATAGCATAATTCCATGCATTGAAGAAGGCACTTACCTGCGCACCCGTGCTGGTGCATCCAGATTTCAAACGAAACTATTATATCCAGTGCGATGCCAGTCAGTTTGGAATAGGAGCAGTGCTCTTTCAAAGAGAAGACGAGGGAAGGGACAGACCCATAGCATTTTTCTCAGCAAAACTGAAAGGAGCGCAGCTCAACTACAGTGTTACCGAGAAAGAATGCCTGGCAGCATACGTCGAATTAATGCCCTTCACTGTCATCACTGACCATGCCAGTCTTCAGTGGCTTACGACGCTGAAAGACCTGAGTGGACGGTTGGCTCGTTGGTCTTTGTCTTTACAGGCGTTCAATTTCCACGTGGAGCATCGCAAGGGCCAGGATAATGTTGTGGCTGACATGCTGGCGCGTCCGTTTGATGGGGAGGAGCTCAACTTGTTCGAATTTGAAACAAGGCATTTGAGGATGAGGATTACGTGGAGCGAGTGAAAGTAGTGCAGGAGAACCCGGAGCAACTCCCAGATCTGCGTGTCGAGGAGGACTTGCTGTTCAAACGCGTCCAGCTCGAGCGAGAGGATAGTCAGGAGTTCCATTGGAAGCTGTGGATACCCGAAGCACTCACGAGCACTCTCATCCAGCAAGCGCACGAAGGCGAGAACCGGATGCATGGAGGCATTGCAAAGACGCTGGCCAGACTCAAACAGTTTTATTACTGGCCAAGGATGACTGTGCAGGTCCGAGAGTTCGTTTTGGCTTGCAACACGTGCAAGGCACACGACACAGATATGCCGACCGCCAATGGGCAAGGAAGTCTACACTGAACGGCCCATGCAGAAGCTTTGCCTCGATTTTTTAGGGAAATATTCGAGAACACGGCATGGCAACGCGTACATCCTCATTGCGCTTGACCACATGACGAAGTTCGTCTGGCTTAGAGCAATTCCGAAGGCGACGACACTGGCTACGGTGAAAATTCTGAGAGAGGACATCTTTGTACATTTTGGAGTACCGGAGGTCATCCACACAGTTCGGAGCGTTGATGCAACACTATGGCATTAAGCATGTGAAGACGACAAATCGATATCTGGTTGCGAAAGTCAAGTCGGATCATAACATACAAGGAGTGCTTAAATCTTTCGATTAGCTTAATTTAATTTTAAATATTTATTACGATCCTTACACTACCTTCTTTGCATTCTAATTTTGAAATAAAATAAAAGTTTGAAAAACACACTACCAAATTTGTACTTTGAAATTGGTCAATATATCAAATCCGTCCTTTTTTTAACGGATTCTGGCAACAAATCGAATTTCAAAATGATAGCACCAGTTGAATAAATATCGATAGCTGTGTAACTGTCAAATTTTAAATATTATCGAATGAACCATTTGTACCATTTCCTCAACCTAGTGATGTAAATTTGAGTGGAAACATCGATGTCGATGTTCATTGATGTTTTCAAGATTAAAACTACACCATTTGTAAAAGAAAAATATAATTTTTTAGTTCAATAAAGCTAATTTTCTCTTAAAAACATATGCTTTGATAGCAGTTTTAAAGTTTCAAACATTTTTTATCTTTAAAGTATAAACACAAACTACAAGAAGGCTTTTTGATGAGAACTTTAAAAATACATATGTAAGCGTTCATGTATCTATTGTATCTCTGACCAATTTTAAAATAAATTTTCTCACTTAAAAATTGCAATCACTGCTCGAATTACTAAGAACTTACTGTCAGAGCGGCGAAAAGAGCGTATTGACAGTGCGGCAACCGATGTTTTGCAAAACATCGATGCATCGCTGAGCATTGACGTCAACCGTTAAAGATTTAATTTGAAGTTTCAATTTGACCAAGAACCAAATCAAAAATCAAATACGAGTATGTGAAATTACTAGTGCTATTATTAAGAATTCACATGATATATTAGAGTTGCAATACGATTTACTATCAATCAATTAGCTGGGTGAGGTAATACCACTACTATTCAGAATTAACATGATACACTTGAGATTTGCTGCAACTGATCACGCTTGATGTAGACCTGTGGCATAGTCAGCATACTTAATTCGCTATCGATCCGATCCAGCTCGTGCTCCAGTTCGATTTTCAGGTTGCGCACCCGCAACGTTCCCATGGAGATGGGCAATCGATTGTACTGCCAGATGAGATCTCGATAACGCGCCTGTGCTGCTTGAAGCAGTGCAATGCGTTGTGGCTCCGATAACAGCACTTGATCCTGGTTCCGATCTCGTTCTCGTTCCCATTCCCGTTCCCGCCGTCGTCGTTCTCGTTCCTGTTCGTTGACTGTATTTCGTGCTTTCAACAGATCGGCAAGTGGCGTGTTGTCGTCTCGGTTGGATGTTCTGGAGCAGGAGCTGGTGGAGGCGTTGGTTCGGGCACTCAGCGATTGGTCCAGTTGGGGATTCTGCTCCACATCCGTGATGTCCGGTATGGACAGCTGCATCACATGGGACGATGAAGTGCCTGAATCTGAATCTGAACCAACCGATAAACTATCCTCGTCCATCTTTGCTGGCTGCTCCTGCTCCTGCTCCAGTTTCAGTTTCAGTTTCAGTTGATGGTTTCTGGTCTCAAGGTCGGCACCAGGTTTCGCCCCACCCAAATTACGGGGCAGAGTGGCCGTCGCAACGCCGAGCACCGTGTGGTAGCTGCTGCGTTGTGCGGCCATTCTGCCCAGCTCGAAGTTGGATGCAGTGCGTCGTAGGCCACCGGTGTCATCATAGCCGCCGCTGCCCGCATTGGCCATCAACAGCGGCTCGTCGCCCTCGCTGCAACCGCGCAGCAGCAAGTGACCTTGCCCCCGTCCCATCCCCTGCCCATGTCCATGTCCCTGTTCCGTGCACTTGAGCAGCGCCGCGTTGAGGAACTGCTCATCACTGATGTCCTCCGTCTGGATTTGCTTCTCCGAGCTTCTGCGCGCCTCTGCAGCACAATAGGATCGTCCGATGCGTCCCCCCTCGATGAGACGCCGCTGGGTCTCGATCAAAGGCGGCGTGACGGCCCGACGTCCCATGGATGCGGTTGTGGGCAGCTCGTAGCTGGGTGACTTCCGTTCCCGTTCCCGCTCCCGCTCTGTTCTCATCTGTCGCATCGTCAATATGGGCGACTGGCGCACCAGCAACTTGTTCTCGCGCAGAAAGTTGCGCTGCGTGGTGGCGACTCCCTGGCCCAGGACTGCGGATCGCTTCATCCACATGAGGTGCTGAATGCTGAATGATTGCGCTTTCAAATGGCAAAATACAATACAAATGTCGCAATTGTACAAGAGAACTAAATGTATAAACAACAAAAGTGTAAAATTCAATGAACAAAATTAAGCAACTACTGTCAAAATAAACAAACATACAGGGTGTCTTTTATTGGTCTGATTGGGGTTTTCTGAGTTTTTCCCAATCCATGCAACAAATGTTTAATCATTTAATTATTAATTTTTTGAATATCCCCAGATTCTTTTATTTTTATTCTTCATTTAATGATTTTCTATTCTTTCAGTTAATTTTAATTTTTATAAATTCATTTGGTCAACTGAATTTAGTTGACACTAAATAAATTAAATAAATAAATTTATTTCAGTTAATTTTAATTTTTATAAATGCATTTGGTCAACTGAATTTAGTTGACACTAAATAAATTAAATAAATAAATTTATTAAATAATATATAATAATAATAATATAAATAATAATAATAAATAATAATAAATAAATGAAATAAATTAATATTTTAGTATGTCCAACCCGATAGGTGTAAATAATTGGCTGACTAACGATCACCTAACCAAAAAACTCGTTTGAAAGCCCCAAAAAAAATTAAAAATGTTGCGTAAAGTTTTTCTACACTTTTTGGTGTGCAAACAGATGCAAGAGATTCATTCATTTTCAAGCGCCTTTAAATTCATTCTGCTTTTCAAATATTATTGATATCGTAAAAATGGAAAATGTCAAGTTTTAACTGGAGTTTCAACTCCTGACATTATTAACAGAACTTAACGATTTTTCATAAAAATCAATTTAATTAGCTCGATTTAATGTCAGCAAAATAATCGAGCTAAATTGATCGAACTCGCTTCCGCGAAAATCGAGTTGTTGGTTTTTCGATGTAAATTTAATTCACTATCTGCAAATTAAATCAAATCATTTCATTAGTTTCGTTTCAAATCAATCGGGGTTGCTACAGAAATCGCTTTCGCTTGAATTTCCAGAATATCAGTAATTTTCTAAGCAAAGAATACATACTAAATATTTAATAAATTTAAAT
Source organism: Drosophila recens (assembly GCA_037043495.1). Classification (NCBI taxonomy): domain Eukaryota; kingdom Metazoa; phylum Arthropoda; class Insecta; order Diptera; family Drosophilidae; genus Drosophila; species Drosophila recens. Next base: position 100,843 of record JBAMBJ010003085.1, on the reverse strand, counting down.
TTATCGCAAATTTCATATAATATATTTTTTCTCATAAATGACACAATTTAGTTATTGCCCACTAGGACAGATTCTTAACCTGATGAGGTCGCAGAAAAAAGCCACCCTGCCACTGAGCAACTGTTCTCATACAATTAGATTTTGGATTTGCGCTGGAAGAACTTGATGTTGATGCCATCTCGAAAGCGTAGCACCATCTGGGCCTGCAGCACGGGCTGCTCCAAGGGATCAGTCAGCTCCAGTTGGAAGCAGTCCACAATGCGCACCGTAAGCAGTTTCATCAGAAGCAGCGAGTATTTGCGTCCAATGCAGACATGAGGTCCACCCGAAAATGGTATGTAGCTATAGGGTGGTGGGGTCACCGCCTCCTCCAGCCAACGCTCTGGCCGGAACTCATAGGGATCCTTGAAGTAATCCGCATCATGGGCCAATCCATACATGTTGATCCAGAGCGTGATGCCAGCGCAGTAGCGACGCCCGCCAATCGCTGTCGGCTGTGTCGTCTGGCGTCCAGTGGTGGGCACAATGGTGTACTGACGCAGTACCTCCTTGATCAGCGCATCCAGGTAAAGCAGCTGATTCAGTGCATCCAAATCATCGGCCCCGCCAGCCGGCAACTCGGCCAGTTCAGCGTGCAGACGCTCCTGGACAGTTGGATGCTTGGCCAGCGCGTAGAGCACAAAACCCATGGCCGCCGTTGTCGTGTCCACACCCTGTAAATAAATGAAATATGTAACGCAAATTTATTCAGCTGAACTGCTCTCCTACTGTACTGTGCTGCCACTTTAGCTATTTGATAGCTAGACTTAGCAATGTACATACATACATACATATGTTGTAATAGCAGAAGCCCGCAAATTAAAAAAGTTATTAGATTTAAATTTAAATATTTGAAAAATTTATGTGAATATATTTTTAGATAAGCAGTTAATTTCTATATTCTGACGAAATCAATAATTTTTTTTGTAATCAGGCCTGTTCCGAATTTCGAACGTTTTCAAAAAGTAACAAGCGGAACAGTCGAGTGCACTCGACAGTAATATATCCTGGGCCTAGGCATCGGCACGCCGAAGATTTGATGCCAATGCAATTCTCATTCTAATCCTTAATTATCCACCTATCGTTTCTATGGCAGCTATATACAGTGGCTCACAGCTTAAAGTATGCACCCTTATTTTTGCTTTAACTGCTATTAATCGTTTTATCGTTTTAATTCCGTTCGAATGACACAAAACTTTCCCTAACCCATTGAGTACCCTTAGAATTTCGAATTTATGTAAAAGTCACTTTTCAAAACATTTTTCCTCGATTTTTTACAAAAAATATTTTGATGGAAAAAAATTCTTGGAACAATTCTAAGAGTAACTGCAAAAAAAAGTTTTCTAAAATATTTTTACTAGTATTTTTTATAATGTTTTTAAAATCCTAAAAAGGATAATTTTAACCCATTTTTCCTCATTTTAATGCAAAAAGTGCCTTTTTGCAGTTTTCAAAAAATTATAAAAAATACTAGCTAAAATATTTGTGATCTACCGTTTCGCTTGCCGAACACTTATCACCTCGGCTACTGCGACACTTGGGCTGATGCTGGCAAATTCGATATACATTCTGTAAAATGAATTAATTGACCATTAATCTTATTTATATAAATGTAGTTTCTGCCAATCTTAATAGCTGAATATCTTCACTATTTGTGGCCCAATCGTGTTGAAAGTTGGTAATTAGTCTCTGGGCATGATCCAACACCCGTTGGTGTAAAAAAAAACCTCTTTACGAGGTAAAAGTCTAGTGACGAAAACATTTTCATGCCCCAAAATTTCTGATATCCAATTTTGTGACGAATAATATTAAGTTTTACATATAAATTATTTTAAGCAAAATTTTGGCACTCAGCACATTGCGCTAAAATGTATCAATTCTTCATACCAAATACAACTCACTCACTGTTTTGCGCAGTGCCAAATGCAAAAATTTTGCTTAAAATAATTTATATGTAAAACTTAATATTATTCGTCACAAAATTGGATATCAGAAATTTTGGGGCATGAAAATGTTTTCGTCACTAGACTTTTACCTCGTAAAGAGTTTTTTTTTGTGGGATATCAGAAATTTTTGAATAAGACCTCAGAAATTTTGAAATTGCAATATTTCTTGACAGTATAGCTTTGTCAACTTTGATTATTGTTTGTACAAGCTAAAGCAAATTGTCTGGCAACACTGGTCCCCTTTACAAACACACATGCCCAGCGCAAAAGCTATCAGCACTCTTAAACTCTGGGTGCTATGACACTTTGCTGCTGCTATCCTATTCCCATTCTAAGTAAAATGTATGTATTCAGCTAACAGGTAATTTCTGCATTACGCTGCAAGCAGTGCAAAAAGCCCTTCGAAATACCTTTTCAACGATATATAGATCGCATCTGTAGCTTTTATCGTTTGACTGCTATAAGGGTTTTAATTTTAGCGGTTTTTAGCGATTTCCCGCTAAACTAGCTTTTTTTCGAAAAAGTAGTAGAACAAACGTTTCTAGATTTTTGATCGGGAACAAGTCCTCATTCAAACTTTTAAGCTAAATCAACGCTTTGATACAAACAAACAAACAAACAGACTGACTTTTCATCTCATTTTCGGAAGGCCCCTAAAAATTTCAAAGTTAATTATTTTTATTTTATTTGACGCGTATTTTTGATGAGAATTGTAAAAAATTCATCGAAAATTCAAAAAGGCTCCAACGGCCCCATTAGCTCCAATAATTTACATTTTTCCCCTCCCACTTACACCTGTTTATCTCACGAACCAGGTGAGTTTTCAAAAGTCTTAGTATGCACATTTGTAAGTTAGGTTGATACCTTTCGATCGGTATATAACTCGACCTGATCGGACAGTCATCGCAAATCTTCCATTCTTCCTGTGTATACAGGGGTCGGCACTCGAAGTGTTACCAATTAAAAATGCTGTAATTTTGTCAATTTTTTTGTTTTTCATTTCAAAACTTCAGATTGTTTTGAAAACATTTCAAATTTTACGAAAATGTATTTGTTGTTTGATGTAGCCACCCTTAGCGCGGATTACAGCATCGAGTTTGGTCGGGAAGGCTTCACACGCAGCACGAATGTGGTCTGATGGTATTTTGATCCATTCTCGGAGAAGAGCAGTTTTCAAAGCGTTGACCGTCTCATATTTTTTAGTTGACACTTTGGCCTCCAGAATGGACCATATGAAAAAATCCATTGGATTTAAATCTGGGGAATATGGCGGCCATTGCTGTGATGAAATGAAGCTGGAAACGTTGTTTTGTAAAAATCGTTGTGTTTGTCCGGCTTAATGAGATTGTGCCGAGTCTTGTTGAAATATCTAATAGTTTCTACGGAATTGTTTGCGTGCCCAAGGTACCAAAGCATCTTTTAAGACCTTTTTAAGGTAGATATGTTGGTTAACCTTTACGCCCTGCTCGATGAAAGCCAGTGGTGAGCGTCCTGTGGCAGTTACTGTGGCCCAAAACATCACTGATGCAGGTGCTTGCTTTCGCAGAGCAATCCGTTGGTCTAAATTGTCGTCTGATTTGTCCTTTAACCATACGCGATCGAACTGCTTGCTTAAAAATTGCTGAACTATAAATATTTTTTTATCAGAAAATGAAATTTTTTTAAGTTCGCCACTAACGTGCAAGTGTTGCACTTTTGCGCTTCAAGTCCATTTAGATAACTTCTTTTAACTGCGACATATATCGATATACTTTTGTAAGCTTGTAGACAATTAATCAGACAAACACCAGCGAAAACATGAGCGCGCTGTCTATTGCCGTTTGGATGCTAGAGCAGCGTAATGCTAGTAACACTTCGAGTGCCGACCCCTGTATATGCTAGTCGCCTTTGCACCCTTCGTGCTGCTTTCGTCACTAGCGCGGACTGCCGTCCGCAGTGATTTAAAATTTTAGCTTAAAACCCCAAATTAATAAGGAGTCTTCATTCCAAATTTGGTGGACCTTGCTCTTACCATCTCTGATATCCGATCGTTCATACGGACAGACGGACATGGCTATATCGACTTGGCTGTCGATTACATACTTTTGAACAAACTTAATATACCCCCAGGGTGTAAAAACGAAACGAAAACGAACGTTTTACTATTTGCTGTTCCCAATTCCGATCAAACTGGGTTCGGTTTCGAAAACGTATCGAAAAATCATTTATAGTATTTTAAGTTGCATATAACAGATAGAAGGTAAATTAGACTAAAACATTGTTGTTCGAATTTTGTTATACAATTGAATCAACTTTAGCAGCTTTAATGCAAAAATTAAAGTGGAATTCAGAACAGCTCGGTTTTGTTGTTTATTCGGTATTCATTTTAAAGCTTTAATGGAATTTACTCTTAAATCCGGTGACTCTACAGCACACGTTGTGAAAACGACAGTTATTGTCAATTATTGCAAAATTAATTAACTTAGGAAAAAGAACTCGTTAAGTCAAATATCTCCATAACTCGAACCTTTTCTTTGGATATTGGTGATTCGAGTTAGGGAAGTTCGACTGTATCTGGTGTCCAGTACTCACCGCAAACACGAATGTGTTGATCTCGTCGCGAATTTGCTGTCTGTTAAGCTGCGCCAGCAACAGTGCATCAAGCAGTATACGTGGCTTGTGCTGCACCTCTTGCACCTCTTGCTCCTCCTTGTGCGCCTGCTCCTGTTCCTGTTCCGACTGTAACTGCTTGGCACGTTGCTCTATAACCTGCTCCATGAGCGTGTGTATCACTTTAAGCTGCTCGCGTAGCTCGCGCCACAAGGCAGTGCGTTTGAATATAAAATCAGATGCTAAGATTGGGTTAATCATGCGCTTGAAAAGCAGTTCTCCGCTGCGATGGAAGGCAGCCACAATGGGCGAGTGCTCGGCTTGCTGTGTCTGCAGCTGGCAGCCCATGGAGGTATCTAGTCAAAATCAAAAGCACAACATTGATTGTCAGACTTTCATAGATTTGGTGGTTCTATATACGAATGTCGAAAAATATTACTCAGAATTCGGTACAAAAATTAGTAATTCAAAATTAGGAATCGAATAATTGGGAATCCAAAATTACGAATCCGAAATTAGGAATACAGTTTTTAGGAATCCAAAATAAAGAAGCCAAAAATAGGAAAAGCAAAAATTAGGAAAAAAAAAAGTTGGAAAAACAAAAATTAGAAAAAGCCGAAAGCAAAAATATTTTATAAAAAATCGCGCGACAACATTTGTCGAACCATTTATTTAAAAATCTGCATGTTTTTATTGTGTGCCACCTTATGTAAAAAATCAACACTTTTTTCATCTTTGTGTTTCATCTTTGTATTTATTGAGTAGCTATTTAAGGCGGTTGTCTACCCTTTCATATTTTGATTGTTTTTTTTCTTTAGGCCTATCTCCAATGATAGGAAAACCAAAGATACTTTTCCCAATTTGTTTTTCCTAATTTTAGTACTCTGAATATTTTTCATAGCTGAAATTCCTAATTTATGATTCCTAATTTTCTCTTCCCAATTTTGAATTCCTAAAATTTTATTCTTGGTTTTATTTTCTTCTTTTCTGAAATTCCTTAAAAAATTTTTTGTTGGTGTCTTAAAGACATTACTTGACCTCAAGTTAACTAAAACTTACTTCTACAATATAGAAAGGTCACAAAAACAAACATTTTATTCCTTAAAAAAGTTTCGGAATTCGAATGAGGTCTGGTAGATTAGGTGCTTGTTCTTACCCACAATTGCATCAAGGAGACAGGCGAATAGATGATCCGTTACCTCAATAGAAGCGCCGTTTGTTTGCCGTAATCTAGCCACAAGACGGTCCGCATGTTTCGCTATATCAGGTGCAAAGCTGCGTAACAGCTGTGGTTGAAACGCCGGCGTCAACAGGCGACGCTGCGTGGCCCAAAAACGACCATGGCTGATCAACAGTCCGTTGCCAATGAGCGGCGACAATTGCTGAAAAGTGTCTGCCTTGCGCAGCGTCGGGTCAAGCAGTGCTTGTTGCGCTTCCTCGGCGGTGTGCAGGAACACCCACAGCTTGGGCCCCAGCCAGAGGCGGTAGGTGGCCCCGAAGCGTTCGCGCAATTCTGTAAACACCAGAAATATGACTGCAACAACCAACTGTCTTGAACTGCTTGCCTCAGCTTCGGCATCCACTTACACTCCGGCTTCAGTTTGCCAATCATCTGCGCATTGCCAAGCAGCGGCACAGCCCACGGACCGGCCAGACTGCATCCCAGCATTATCAGTTGCCGCTTGCTCCAGAGCAGCAGGAAGAATGTCAAACAAAGCAAAAGCCACAAAAGCTCCATCCGTTCGTCGCAATTGTTGAAAACCTTATGAAAGTTTGCAAACGCAATTGGAATGGAAATTGTAACTCTGTGACCAATCAATCAGTCGCTGATTACTGCTAATCAAAATGCGATATCGATGCATATTAATCCAATTGTCGATTTAGGTTGCAGTTCAACGTATGTTACGCAGCGCTGTTAACAATCAGTACAATCGCAGTACACTTGAGCTTGGCTCTGTTAGCAAGCAGTTTCCATCGCTGTCAGCAAGCAGTTGAGCTTACGCTCAACAGCACTTAACAGCATAGAAGTCTGTTAAGTCTAAATTACAAGACGGCTTAAGTTACTCAAACACATTTTGTGTCTGGCAAGTAAGAAACATATAAAAGCACTTGAGCATGTACATACGTTGTGACGTTTAGTATCTAATCTTGCGACTCAGACATCAATTAACATGACCTTGGCCAACTGCAATCTACTGTGCACTGTAAATTGAGACTACTGTTAACGCGCAGTTTAAAGAGAGTTCAATGCTTAAATTCGCCAAAAAATTCAAAAAGCTTTCAAATTGTTGAATAGTACATTTGTAATATTTTTTATTCAATAATATATGTATGTATGGATGTATATATATATATAATTAGATTTTTTTTTTATTCACTGTGAGTTTGAATCTTATAAAAACCGCGCACAGCTCTAACGGTTAAGTTGACTTTATTTTAAAATAAAAAGGCAAGGCGATATTTCACGACGAGTTCATTTATTGAAGAACAACTTAAGACTAACAGATAATTGTGCATTGAGTTATAACGAAACCTAATTTCGGACATTTAAATGTTTACAATATTATAAAGGCTGGGAACGAACTCAGCGTTGGCTGGGAACGCAAATCTGCTGACATTGAGTTATCTCGATCAATGCTGATCGATGGGGGAGAAGCCCGGCTTAGCTGCTCTTTGTTTACAAGTGTAGCCTGTGAAAGTTTACGTTATCGGTATGCGAAATTTGGGGTGGCTTGTTTACAATTGCAGCCTGTGAAAGTTTACATTATCGGTATGCGAAATTTGGGGTGGCTTGTTTACAATTGCAGCCTGTGAAAGTTTACATTATTGGAATTAGGAATTTGGTGTCTAGACTTATGTATAACGTGGACATAGAATATATTATGTATAACGTAGACATAGAATATGTCACTTCCCTCTCCTTAAGAGACGAGCCTGCGAGTCAAGGTGACACTGAAGGGTAAAGTTTTGGCAATGTTGTTTGTGTCATCTCGATAATTGTGTCTCTTTGTTCTTCTTCTTCTGGTTGAACCGATGGCGTTGTTTGGTTTTTGGGTTCGTGAATTTGTTTCTTAAATTTTTTATGGATTATCATTATGGGATTACAAGATACATATTTTAGATATAAGAATAAATTTATGAATATGATGGTTATGATTATGATGATTGCATATGTAAAGATATTATTTTGTGATACAATTTTTACAATGTCATCATGCTTGATAGGTTTAATTTTAATTATTTCTAAGGGGGGATATAATGGTGTAAGATCAACTTCTGGCTGTAGATAGTTGTCGCTTAAAATTATGTCATTTATTTGCATTTTGCATTGATTTATACTTATAATTTTATTGCCCTGAATATTAAGATCAACATTATTTTTCTGGCAATTTTGTTTTACAGTTGTATTAGTTATGTTCCAAGTTACAATGGTATTCGGTTCAATGTATTTTATCATTTCTTTGTTATTTGTGCGTTCAAAGTTACAAATTGGTGTTGTGTGTAGTAAAATTTTTGTTATGCATTCGTCAATTACTGGTTTATTATCTCGATTATAAATTTTATTATCTTTTTCAAAATAAGAAGTAGTACTAATGTAATCAAGTTGATAGCCATTATGATCGGGATATGGGATAATTTTGATAGTGTTAGTGGACTGAAAGTCAATTGGGATATGGGATATAATTAGTATGATATTATCTTGGTAGTTAATCCAAGTGGATGTTTTAATTAGTAGTATGTTTCGGTTATTAATGCTGTCAAGTTTGTCATAGGTAAGTAGTTTTGGATTGAAAAGTCCTAGTCTTGACAATTGCATACCCATTTCAATGTCTTCTATGTATTCTATAAATTGTGATAATTGGTAAGTAAAAGTATCTTGTATATTTTTCTTATTTTGATGTTCTTGGACTCTTTTCATATCATTGTTGATTATGTTTATTATATCATTTATTTCATTAATTTGAACAATATTTAAAGATAGATTATTAATGTTTTTTTCGAACTCTACTCTGTCGTTATCGTCAAGTGTACCAAAAAGGAATTTGTATAATGAGCCTACTACATTAAACAGTCCGCGTTTATTACGATTTTCATGATGAAAGATTATACCATTTAGTTCTTGCTGTAATTTGTTGTATAAGTGATTAATTTGTGTTGAATTTTTAAATAAAGAAATAGATCTACGGAAATATTCGTTTGCTATTATTATTTCAGTTACGTTAATTCGCAATGAGTGATGTTCGAACCTTGTTGGTAATTCTAAAGGTTTGTCTGAAAATAGTAAGTATCCGTGATCCGTGTCCAAGTTATTTATCTGGATTTGTTGGGTGTGACATATGTTAAAGAGGGTGAACCATAGTATGATTATGAAGTAGAAACTCATTAATGTCTGCCTACGGTATTCTGCTTCTTCCAGAAAGGCTCGCACGTTGCCTTTAAACGGGGTGCTCCTGAATTCCTCCAGTAGGGTGTGGTTTTTAGTTTGCGTCTTGTAGTTCAATACTAGTTGCTTCCGAAGATCCGTCCAGGTCATCAAGTTGTTTATGCCAAGGGATAACATCACTTCACTGCTGATGCAGCGTTCCACAAGTCCAAAAAGAATTGACCTCTGTCTTGCATCGTTAGAGGGGTAGAGGGCCAAAATGTAGTCGATCCGGTTGATGAACGTGTATAAAGCGTTCTTATCTCCAGTGAACTTCTCAACGTTTTTAAGTTGGTTGATCACTTGTGTCATGTTGGCATCGGACAGGGGTGCTTCTGCGTCGCCTTCCATTATTGTTGTTTTTTTTTTTTTTTTTTTTTTTGTTTGTTGGTTTTATTATAATAAATTATTGTTTTTTATTTAATTATTTTTAATTTATTTGGTTTTATTTTTTAATTTTTCTTATCTCTTAGTTTTTGTTGTTTCACTTCAGCTTCTCTTATTTTAGGTTCAGTTTCTTTTAGTTGTTGATTATATTTTTATTGTATTCACTTAATTTGTTAACTTATAGTTTAAAGTGTTTGATTGGTTTGCACAGATAGCACTTTCGAATTTTTTTCGAGATAACCAGAAGTTTCTGGAATTATTTTCTCTTCGAATTCTATCGCGTCTTCTTGAATTGATTTTCAAGTTTTTTGCACAATCCGCGGCTTTGACAATATGCGAATTTTGGTGTACACGTCACTGTCGAGGTTTAATAAAAACTTGACGCGATATTGACCGTCGCTTGGGTTGCCTTCGCGTTGGTTGTTTTAGCGGATAACAGTAAACGGGACACAAGAATTAATAACTTAGCTATTGCATCAGGATCCACAATTTATTGTTATCCTACCGGCTGCGCCAATTAGATTTTTTTTTTATTCACTGTGAGTTTGAATCTTATAAAAACCGCGCACAGCTCTAACGGTTAAGTTGACTTTATTTTAAAATAAAAAGGCAAGGCGATATTTCACGACGAGTTCATTTATTGAAGAACAACTTAAGACTAACAGATAATTGTGCATTGAGTTATAACGAAACCTAATTTCGGACATTTAAATGTTTACAATATTATAAAGGCTGGGAACGAACTCAGCGTTGGCTGGGAACGCAAATCTGCTGACATTGAGTTATCTCGATCAATGCTGATCGATGGGGGAGAAGCCCGGCTTAGCTGCTCTTTGTTTACAAGTGTAGCCTGTGAAAGTTTACGTTATCGGTATGCGAAATTTGGGGTGGCTTGTTTACAATTGCAGCCTGTGAAAGTTTACATTATCGGTATGCGAAATTTGGGGTGGCTTGTTTACAATTGCAGCCTGTGAAAGTTTACATTATTGGAATTAGGAATTTGGTGTCTAGACTTATGTATAACGTGGACATAGAATATATTATGTATAACGTAGACATAGAATATGTCACTATATATATACTTATTCGGTTTTGTTCTTTTCTTGTCATTTGTTTGTCGTATGTTTTTCAAATATGCAGACACAAAAACTTTTAATAAGTACATTTTTGTTTCTCGTTTGGTTTATTAACATAGCTATGCTCTTCGTGTGTTCTATTTTTTTGTTTTTTTTTTAATGAAACTTTAGCTTCATTTTATTGTTGAGAATTGTTTCATTTGCAGTTTGCAATTTTATTAACACATATTTTAACATTTACAACGAATATAATTTGTGAGTTCGATTTGATTTACTGTCACGTTATTGTATATTTATGTTATGTGTGTATGTATATATTTATAAATATGTTTTCATTAAAGCTACAATAACTCATTGGCTGACTTTTCATTAATTATCGCTTCACCTTCTCTTCTCTCTTTTATCATATTCATATTCATATTCAGCTTTCTATTCATATTTTATTCACTTTCAATATTGTGGGCTTGTTTACGTTGTTTTTTGTTTAATTCGTTTCTTGTAATCAGCAATATTTTAACAATACTTTGATAGCTAAACAAAAGTTATATATTTCTTGTAGATAAACATACATTTAATTTTATATTCGATATTTAATATTCAATATGCGATAAGAGCTATTTGCAAAAGTAATTGATTTCAAATTTTTTTAAATTTAATTTTTTATTTTTGAAATTTCCGTTGTTTTCTTTAGTGCGTTTGATGTTCCACATAAATTAATGTGTGTATTATTCGATTATTCGATTTTTAATTTCATGTCATTAGAATTCGTTCCTATATAATATATGTATGTAGTTTATAGAATTTGACAGCCATGAGATGAATTTCGCTTTCACTGTCGCTTTTCGATTTCTGATTTCCGATTCGTTTCCATTTCGATTAATCGCATCAATTTGTTATCGTTTATAGACAGACGCGCTCTCAGTTGTGATTTGGAAATTGAGAACACGTCTGTTGGCTGTATATTTGTATACACATTTTTATTTGTACATATGTATGTATATTTAATAATTTTATGTGTATGCGTTTACTAACTTGGACTATCGCCCAAAATAACATTTCATTTCATCTGTTTTTCAGCATCTTTTTAAAAAGTGTTTCGAAACACGAAATCGAGTTTCGCATTGATTATTAATTACAATTGTAAAAGGTCTAATTATGTAAGTAATTAATTAAGCGTTTTGCCTACTTGGTGTTGGGGCTTCATCTTCATCTTCAGCTTCATCTTGATTTTGAGTTTTCGAATTAGTTTTTTTTTGGTGAAGTTTTCAATGAATTTTTTAAGAATCCATTGTTTAAAGTACAACTATGTTAATTTCATTTGTATTTGTATTTATTTATGTATTTAGCTAATTAGTTAGTTATTAGTAAGTATAAGCGTTTGGTAATTGGTGTTTTTGATTTGATTGATGTACTGAGTTCCCTATTCGCCTATTCCATCAAATACTCGATATCAATTGTTGTGTTGCGTATTTTGCTTGTGCTTTGGCATTACTTGCATTTCAGTTTTATCCAGTTGTATCCAGTTCTATCCAGTTGTATCCAGTATCCAGTGGTTTATCCCCCATTTCCATATGTGTAAGGCTGCATTTCGATTTTCCTCAATTAAAATAAAGTCTTTGCGATTGCCCATCAACAACTTGCACAATTTTCGATTATATGGTATAGTATATAGAGTATAAGTAACTTTACATGTAAATATTCGTAATTATATTGTAATTTTTTTCAAAAATGTTGTTACGGTGTTATGTTTACTTTCTTATTTTGAGGATATCAGGGCAGTTGAGAACTAACACTAAAGATAGATTCGACTCGAGATTGAAGCCAGGCTTCAACATTGCAATATACATATACATATATATAGTGTACATACAGGGTGACCAGAAATAACGGAGACAAACATTTTTAATTATAATTTTACTAAACGAGAGAAATTTAGCAAAGCAACAATTAGTAACGATAAAGTGGATCACTAGTAGTAAGATTCCCAGCCGGTTTCGAAATGGTCTAATCCAGTTGCCATGCACAGGCCCAAACGTGATCTAAAATTGTTGGCCATGGGCCGCAGGTCGGCGATAGGAGCGCATCCTTTTCACAGATGAGAAGCTGTTCACCGTCGAGCAGGCCCACAACCACCAAAACGACTGGATCTGGTCCGTAGAGGTTCCGAGTACGTCGGCCATTGTCAAACATCGCCAAAATCCGAAGTCCGTTATGGTCTAGGGCGGCATTTACGCCAGCGGCAAGAAACTCCTGGTTTTCGTGGATCAAGGGGTTAAAAGAAACCAAGAAGTGTACCGCCGCGACATTTTCGACGCCGTGGTAATTCCTTGGGCCCAGCTGCACTTCGGCGATGCGGACTGGACTTTTCAACAGGACTCCGGCCGGCTCACAAGGCGAAAATGACGCAAGACTGGTGCAAAACCCATTTTCCGGACTTCATCTCGTCTGCTGAATGGCCACCCTACTCGCCGGATCTCAACCCGATGAACTACAGCGTGTGGTCGACATTGGAGGCCAGGACCTGTGCTAAGCCTCACAAAAGTTTGGAGGCGCTGAAGCAATCGCTGCTCTTGGAATGGAACCGACTGTCTCCCGAGGACCTGCGGCCCATGGCCAACAATTTTAGATCACGTTTGGGCCTGTGCATGGCAACTGGATTAGACCATTTCGAAACCGGCTGGGAATCTTACTACTAGTGATCCACTTTATCGTTACTAATTGTTGCTTTGCTAAATTTCTCTCGTTTAGTAAAATTATAATTAAAAATGTTTGTCTCCGTTATTTCTGGTCACCCTGTATATATGCATAAGGTCGTTATAGCTATGACTGTGCGTTAGATGTATTTCAAGTAGCAATTTATATATAAATATATGTGTATATGTATTTGTATATTTTACAATTGTAAAAGGGACTTTTGACATTGCTTATGGAATATCGTAGAGGTCAGGAGGAGTTACATATAGAAGTACTAACTATAAGTATAAATTTACAAATTTATGAAAACATTTCGAAAACTGAAAACAAATAAAAAGAACCCATAATGGAATTTAAATTGAGACTACGCATGCACTTCATGTAATTTGTAAATTGTAATTTTTATTTTTGGAGTTAAAGTGAAGTATATATGTAAATTAACTATATATTGTGCACATATTAAATGTTAGAATTATTGGAGTTACTGAACACGTTTATTGTTAAATTGATGTTAGATCTTTGATCCAAAGATGTTCTTGTTCACTTTATTGTATATTTTTTTAAGTATATATTTTTGTTGTTTTGCTCTCAGAATTATTTTCTTTAGAATGTGGTTGCTGTTGTTGTTGTTGAAGGTGTGTGTGAGTGTGTGTGTGTCGTAGTCTCGTTGTTAATGTTATTTAATAAGGCCTAGCTTGAGGTCAAGTGCTAGATGATTGGTAACAACTTTCGCCGTTGACAGAATTAAATACATACACATACAATATATAAAAAGTAAAGTCTGTGAAAATTGGCAGCGTCGCTGTTTTCATGGTGTGCAATGCGGCAACAGCGCCGCACGTGCTGCATCTTTCTAAAAAAATATAAATAAATCATATTAATAAGCGTAACAGAGAAAACGATGGAAAAAATAAATCAAATAAAATCAAATAAAATAATTTTGCTTTCGGTGTTCATTTGAAATGATCGCATATAAAATGTTTTTTATTTCATAAATACAAATATAATTTGTGTTTGCTTTTTTTGTTTCATTCTTTCTCCCTTTCTTTTTTCGTTCTTTCGATTTGCAAAATCAATAATAACAATTTAAAGCACTTACGAAAAGCGTTAAATAAAAACTACAAAATTAATTTAATTTACAATCGTTTTGTGTTATTTTTGTTTTGCTTTTTGTTTTTATTTTTTTAAATTAATTAAAATTATTTAAAATGTTTGCTCTGTATGTGTATGTGTGTGTGTGTGTCTGTGTACAAGTGTTTGTGTATGTGTGGCAAATTTTAACAAAAATTTAAAATTTATTGCATTTAAAGTTGGATTACATTTAAAGTTCGATACATTTTCGACAAGCGATAAAAACAACACACACACGCATACAGTAAAAAAAGTAGAGTTACAAAAAAAAAACACATTAATAGTATAATGCAATATATATGTATATGTATAGTAACTATAATTATAATAATAATAATAATAATAATAATAATTTCTAAATCGATTATCATTTAAAATGTAACACAATAAATTTGATAAGTTATATTCGTACGTCCGTATATAAAATTAAAGCAAAGAACATAAATCAATCAAAAATGAGAGAAAAACAATATACAGAATACAGTTACAATTACGGTTACAGTTACAATTACACGTTACAGTTACAAGTTACAGTTATAGTTAGAATTACATTTAGTACAGTTACAGAGACAAATTGGAAACAGCAGTAAATTAAAAACAAACGTGTCATTGAGTGGGGAAGAGGTGGACAAGGGGGGTGGGGGAGAGAGTTGATACAATTTTAAAAATTTAACAATATAATCTTATGCACATATAATCATCTTAAATTAATTGTTTATGCTTATATTATGAAGACAAGGCAATTTTATGTATAAACTTGAATTGTTAATAATATTGTTGTTGCTTTTGGTTGTTGTTTGTTGGTTGTGGTTGTTGTTGTTGTTGTTGTTGTGTTTGCCTTGCCTGCTAAATTGATTGATTTCTTATGCGCTTACCGCTATTTCTATTTCTGCTCTACATTTTATCTGTTCGATTACACTGTTATACACTGTTAAACACTATCCTATGCTATTCTGTTCTGTTCTGTTCCGTTTCGTTTCGTTCTGTTCTGTTATACAATATTATATTCTGCTCTGTTCTGTTCTGTTTTCGTTCTGTTCCGTTTGACGCCGTTATTTGAATCACAATCAACGCTTTTATTTTTTAAAAATTCTTTTCATAAAGTTTTTTGTTTTCTTTTTCTTTTTCTGTTTTTTTGCAACACTTACAACACTAAAACAATATGCTCCTCCTCATGTCGATGGTATATTATCAAATCAAATCAAATCTGATCGGATAAGATCGGATAAGATCAGATGCTGCCGACCATTTACAATACTAACAATTAGTGGGCGAGGGGACGATTTAAAAAAAAAATGTGCACACAACAAATTACAATTAATAAAATAAAAAAAAATTATTTAAAAAAGAAATTAGAAACTTGTTTTGCGCTCTAACTTTGTTACAGTTATAAGGTAAGAAAGTGCGTGCGTATGTGTGAGTGAGTGTTTGTGTGTGTGTGTGTGAGTGTGTCAAGTGTAAATGCAGTTGCATATAAAATGAACTCTTCTCATATCCTCATCTCTCTCTCGTCGCTCTCGCAAGCTGTCTGTGTGTCTGTCTGTTTGTGTAAGAGTAAGTGAGTCAACTGTATGTGATTGTGTGCATGCGTGTGTTTTGGCTTATGATTTAGAAATTCATTTGTCATGTTTTGCGCGGCGGCGTCGGTGGCGGCGGCAGCGCAGGCGCAGCAGCATAGGCAGCGTGCGGCACGTGTTGTTGCACGTGTGGCACGTGCTGCTGTCTCAAAATGTTCATGTCTTTGGGAATGTTTTTGTATTTGGCTGAAAGATTATGGGACTGGTGAGCAACTTAAGAAATCCCGGCCGGCCCATCATCTGTTTCTGCTTACCTGCTGCTGCTGCTGCTTGCGACACTGCTTGCGACGCTGCTTGCGAGGCTGCCTGATCGTTGAGCTGCTGTTGCTGCTGCTTTAATGCTGCCAATGAATCACTATAGAAATTTGATTTGCGCATGTTGCCGCTGCCGCTGCCGCTGCTGCTGCCGTTGCCGAGAATATTGCCATTGCCATTGGCATTGCTGTTGCTGCTGCTGCTGCTGCTGCCGTTGATGTTGTTGCAGTGATTGCTGTTGCTGCCGCTGTTGCCGCTGTTATTGTTGTTGCTGGCACCCAACGGCGGCAATGGTGGCTGCAATTTCGAGACATGTTTGCCGCTGCTAGCAGCATTTACTGCTGCCAATGGATTTGTTACCGCTTCCCCTGCTGCTGCTGCTGCTGCTGTCGCCTTACTAGCTACTACACTTAGATTAGAAATTGCTGGTGGTAGTGGAGATCTTTGTGAATCATTGCCAATTTCGCCAGTGTACCTGTTGCAAGCAATTTCAAGAGCTGTCAGTTGAGTTCGAACATGAGGAAGAAGTTCAGCTTGCCACTCACTTGATGTTGGTGTACTCGCGTCCAACCTGTATGCTCTGCTCCTCGGCCCGCTTGCGTGCGATCAGCGTTTGGATGTAATGCTGCACGGCGTAATAGACGAACTTATACTGCGCCTCCGTTTGCACCATGCCCGAGCGTTGGGAGCGCACCATTTGAATTGTCCGCTGAATATCAATTTCGGTGTCCAAGCCTAGCAATAAAAGGAAAATACATATATGAGCAATGTTAAAGTTACCAGTCTTGTAAGATGCTATGTTATGTTAAGCAGTTAACAGTGCTTAACATTTGTCTCATCTAATGCTATGTTATGTTAAGCAGTAAACAGTCTGCGTGCTTAACACTCATATGTTAACTGTTTCTTTGCCACTGTTAACATGTTTAATTGAACATTTCAATTAATTTCTGCTTACCATTGCGCACGATCTGATCCAGAATCATGTCAATGACAATAAATGTGCCCGTGCGGCCAATGCCCGCCGAGCAATGCACACAAATGGGACCCTAAAAAGAGGAGAGGAGAGATTGGAGTGTGAGCAAGGAATAGTTACAATAATAATAGTATTTGACTAAGGGATTCTTACTGGTTTCTCGCCCGCCTGGGCCAGGGTGCTCTGTTTGGTGTTGACATCCTGCAGGAAGTTGAGAACGCAGCCGGGATCGGCGGGCACACCGTGATCGGGCCACACTTGGAAATGATAGTGGTAAATGCGACGCTCGGGCTTGTCGCGCCACGAGAAGAGAAACTCGCGCAGCGTGTAATCGTTGGTGGAGTTCTCCTTGATGCACTGCACCCGGGCGTGGCCGAACTGCTTGCACTGCCCCTCGTCGGGCCAGTAGCGTTCGCACTTGGTCTTGCCGCGCTCGATCTCCTTCGTCGTCATGACGATCACGCGCGTGTTCTCCTGCCAGATCATGTTCCAGAAGTCCGTCTTCGTGTTCGCCAGACACCCCTGCGTCGCAATGTACGTCTTGAACATGTCCCGCTCCACACTCAGCAACGAGCCGGACACGGTGCTGGTGCTGTTGCAGGACAGGCCGGACGTGGGCGGGGGCGAGGCGTCGCCGCAGTGTTTCTTCAGCAGGACGGCCAGACAGCCGTTGAGAGAGGCCGTCGTCGAACCCGCGCCACTCGCCGTGGGCGTGCCGGGACCTGTGCCCGAGCCGGAGCCCGAGGCATTCGTCGAGGTGGACAGGGACTCGCTGCGCTTGTGCTTGCTGAGGGAGTCGGACTTGCGGCCACAGGTGGCGCAGTTGCTGTTGCTGTAGGGCAGCGTGGCCGACTTGACCGCGCACTGCACGCACGTCTTGTTCAGCAGCTGGCAGTTGGGACAGTTGCGCTGCGTCTGCGCGGCCGTGCAGGCCGGGCACGACTGCACCGAGGAGTTGAGGCTCTCCGAGGAGCTGCTCATGTTGTACAGATCGCCGTCGGTGGGCAAGCGTATGTAGTTGGCGTTTATGTACTCCGCACCTGGTGCACTCCTGTCCACATCCTGCAGCTTCACACGCGTGTGATCGTCTGTTGAATTGGAAAGATTGAAAAGATTAATTCATGTTATTCTGTTGATTTAACGTTCTCATGTTATGCTCCACACTTTGCAGTTGCCTGTTAAATAACAGCTACTGCTTGGTGTTACGACTGTAATGTTAAGATCCACTTACAGGGCAATATGTTGCGATAGCGGTTCTTCAATCGATTCTCATCCTTGTAGCCCTCGTGACGCGAGAAGGTGTCTCGACTGTCCTGCTGCAGCGACTCGAACTCCTCCCAGAATCCACCCTAACACAATTGATTAATAGTTAGCATTGCTTTTGTTTTTGTTGCTATAAAAGTACTTACTTTGACCAACTGATCCACGCGTGCATTTATGCCCGCTGCTGTTATGCGCGTCGCATTGAAAGGCTGGCGCAGATGCACCACTGTGCCACAGGTCTCCACCATTGGGTTGCGCTTGTAGTGCTCGATCAGTTCCGATAATGTTGCAAACGATTCCCCACCGCCCACGTCGTACTTTTTATCCTGCAATTACACAAAATTGAGGCCTACTGATTAACAACAAGTTTTTATTTACGTTCTGTACTGTTAAGCCAACAGTGCTCTGTTAAGCTGTTACTGTTAATTCAACAGCTTCCTTGTGCATTTTTAAGCTAACAGTGCTCTGTTAAGCTTTAAATTCAACAGCTTCCTTCTGTACTGTGTACTGTTAAGCTGACAGAGATATGTTAACGGAATGCAATCGCTGTTAAGTGTCGACAACTGATAACTCACTGAGAATAACAGTCGCTTATTTATATGGCTTTAAATAGCTTTTTATCATACAGCACAAAAAAAAATTAAGAAAAAACTGATTGATTCAAATGTTGCAATTGCTGTTAAATGCCGAGAACTGTTAAATAATAGGAAATGAGCAGCAGGACTTTAATGACATTTATGCATTATATTACAGTAAAACGCTTTTACAAACTATTTAACTACATTTTTATTACATTTATCCCCTTTCCGCACACTCAATAAAACTTTAGCTGTTAACACTTTGCTACTACAAAAGTACAGCATACCCCTTTGCTGTCGCCACCTGAGCAGAGGGTAGCACGCTTAAGTGTTAGCGCTGAACCACAACAATAAAATTAATTGAAAAACGCTACACAATTAGCTAATAAAAGTGCAAACGTGACCGCAATGTCAAATCTAACTCTAAATAAAAGCAACAACAAAATGTTCAACCGGTCATGTAAATGACATTATTGTAAAAAATGGCGTCAAGAAACAACAACAGTAACAATAATACAACCTTTTTGTGGGGATTTACAGTAGTTTTTCTCTTTGTAGTAAGTAAATATGTATGTCCGCCTTATATTGGCAAAAATATGGGTTTGTCATGTTTTGTAGCGAAAAAGAAAATAAAAAAAAACCACCCGTGTGTCTAAATTGCATTGGAAAAACTGTTTTACATAATGAATAATTTTTAACTAATTAATATTTATTTATAGTTATTTGCTAAAAAAAAAAATATGTGGGGTTTTTCGAAAACTTAAATATTTGCATTGGAAATGTCCCCTAGATATTTAAATAGTTGAATATTATTTGCCATTGTTAAGAAATCAATTACCATTTTTTATTGGTATTTTAAAAATTGGCTGTTAAGCAAGCAGTTGACAAGGAGCTACACTGTTAATCTGGAATTCAGATTCGCGTTTACAGCGCCCTGGGAACAGTCAACTGTTACTAAACGCAGTGTGACAAGCAGTGCATATACTCGTATATTACGCATACGCCACGAGTGTGAAATGAGTAAAAAAAAAAAATTGATTTAGCCCCTAAATGGGATGACAATAAACAAATATTTAAGCACAATTGTGTTGAATATACATATATTTACTCGCTACTGACACATGTCGCAGTCTAGTATATAAGTATGTGGATAGAGTATATAAGCTTGCCATATGCAACTACATACATACACACATATGCATGTGCATATATACTACAAATTCAAGGTCAAACGATGAGGAACTTTACGGCCAGTCGTTTGCATTACTTGTCTCAGCTGCTGTTGTTGTTGGTATTGGTATTGGTATTATTATTGCTGCTTACAAGTTGCCGTTGCCGACCACAAATCGATTTGCATTCAGTCTCTAAGCCAATGTTAGCAGCATTCACATACATACTAACATATATAGTCATTTTGGCACTTACCTGCCATCTAATCATGACATGCGTCACGTTGTGTTCTGTGCGCACGGAAAGCACAAAATCACCAGGTTTACTTTGAGATTCACGCACAAGAAACGAACCATTCTTGCCACGTTCCAGTATCAATTTTTCAGCTTCCTTGCCAGAAAGATTGCCATGAAACCATCTGTAAATAGTTAAATGTTAAGAAATGATTAGTAACTTATTTATTAATTGAATTTAACATGGATTTAACCTATGACTGACTGAATGACTCTGAATGTCTCCGATCGGCTGCTCAAATTGTTTCCGTCTCTGTCTCAGTTTAAGTGTCAGTTGAAGTCTCACTCAAATTGTGCTACGTGCGCGCTAGAAGTGCAACTATGAACTGCACAAACTGCAAACATGCGAGAAGCGCCAAATGACAACAACTCAACTAAAAAATACTAAAAACGATGCCGACGACGACGACGACGACGACGACGACGACGACAACACGGGTAGGAAACTAACAGGCAAGCAGAGTGTAAATACAAAATACGAATACAAAATACGAATACAAAATACGAATACAAATCGAATTGAATCGTTTCGCATCGCATCAGCAATAACACGAAGAAAACGGACAAATGCAAGGCAAACAACAACAGCAGTAAGAAGAAAAAACAAAAAACAAAAAGCGACGCGTGGAAAAGTGCAAGTTAGAATCCAATATTGTTGCTGTTGACATATAAGGCTTTGTTGCGTTGTCGCCTGCTTTGGACAGGCCAGTTGTACACGGACGTGTGCATATGGAAGCAGTCATCGATGTATTTGTATTTATCCATGCGTATTTATTTGTACAAAACAACAATTGGCAACCAAGTGGCTGACACAGAAAGCAAAAGGCATCTAAAGTTGTCAAGTCGTCGTCAAGTTCGTCAGGTACACTGCTTGCAAACAGTATGAGACGGCAAGCAGTGCAAGCTAGATTAATTAAATGCCACGCTTAGACACGCAATGAACAACTATAGTGCACGGCAATTAAAATAAAATTGGTGCATTTTTGATGCAGATGCACGAATGGCAAGCAGTTCAAGCAGTGCTGTAGGGTATCCATATAGTCGTCACACTCAATTTGTTTGTTTGTTTTTCGTTTTGCTTAAAGCGGCTTTGAGATTTTTGCCCTGTTCTATTTTGCATAAATAACACTAACTTAAAAAACTTGCTTTGAATTTGAATACGTATGTACATACGCGTAGTTATAGTTAGATTGTACATATACATACATATATGTAGGTAGAGTTCGTCGCCACCTATCTACATCTACATATTGATATAGAATAGAATCGTAAATCGAGCAACAAAAACAACAACTATGCATAAACAAATCAATCGAATCGCATCGAATTGAACTGAGTTCAGATCAGTTGAGTTAAGTTGTCCTTAAGCCGGTTTCGATTTAACTGTTAACGGCTTTGTATAGTTTGCTGCTTGTTTGTTGTTTGTTGGATTTTTGGGGTCATAGTTATCATAAAACATGCCCAAGCGACTAAACTCATGCGTTATGTATGCGCAGTATTTATGTAGGAATACGAGTCTCGATTTTCCTCACACTTCAGCATGACGACTTCAATTGACTATCGATTTATCTTCCGTATATGGCAAGTACTACAATATATTGAACTATTTTTAGATATTGACTTTACATTAGTGGATTCGTCAACATACTTAGCTTGCATTTCAATAACTTAATGCTGATCATTGATCGTTGATCAATAGTTTGTTACATATTCAAGGTGGAATCAGCCGGAATCTACAATACAGTTAATGATAAGAGTATTTTTTATTTTTAGCACCGGAAATGACATTGAATCAGGTGTCGATAGTTTGCTGTTATCGATAGATCATTAGTTTGCCAACCAATTCACATTAATCTTTAGTTTATTTATAAACTATCATTAAAATACGAGTTTATCAAGCCAGTTGAAAATACTACAGAAATAATAAAAGCAAAAAAAATATAGACATAATTTAAATGTATCGTTATGTATTCCGATGTTTTGAGTTGCTTTTGTTAATGAAATGCTAATAAAGATACAATTGTATCACACTGTTGTTAGCGTATCAGTTAGCTTTTTGTCAGCCTCAACTACTTAAACTTGAAGAGTTTATTATTTTTGGAACAACCTCCCACAATACTTGTCTCTAGTGTAATCAAAATCTCTAAACAATTCCCACTCTCTCCACTCTTTCTTCTTCTTCTTCTCCCTCTTCTCATTCTCTTTCTTCTCTTTGCTTTTCTTCTTATTTGCTTTATGTTAAATTGCAGAGTGATTCAATACGATGATAATTGACTACTTTTTGAGCAGTCGACAAAATTAGCACAGCGAGATTTCTCAGCGTCTCTAAATTTATTAATATATTGCTGTGTACACTTTTTTCCTCCATTTTCTTTACTTCGAGTAACGGAAAAATTGTTAAATTTGGCAAAAGCAATTACGACTACATATTTAAGTTATTTACTTTACTTAATTGCGCCCCATCAAAATGTATTTTTGAATTTGACTACCGTTTGCGTCATTCAAGTATCATATGCAAGTTACGTATACCCTGTAATTTTTTCTCATGAAATAAGATATATTAGAATTAGTTGTTTGACATTTGTTCTTCTGCTTTTTCAGCAACAACAATTTCAATTTATTTTTTTAATTTTTGTTTTTTAAATTTCTCTAGCAATAAAATTAATATTTAAGCACTGCATATTTTAAAGGGGTGTAAAAAGCAAAGGTATAGTACACAACTTTGATTTGTATACAAATTACATCACTGTACAGGGTATGCGCCAAGTCGATCAGCACTAAATTAATTATTAAACAGTGCACAGATTATCTACAGGGTACATGTATCTCGGGTCAAAAAGTGTTCAGCTGTTGCAGTTACAGTTACGCTTACAGTTAGAGTTGGAGTCAGAGTTGGAGCTGAACACAGGAAGCAGTCGCTGTGCCTGAACCTGTTGGCCATTCATGAATGCGACGCGCCACAAAGGTCAACAAACAGCAGCCTCTGTTCGAGTCACAATCGTCATCTATTTAATTGTATGCATACACATGTGCTTGCATTTAAATTTATGCATAATTAATCAATTAACATTTGTCACAGCCTGACAATTTTGTGTGCCAACACAACTGCAAGGCAACAAAGTTACAAACTCAAACTGGAGGCTGGTATTTATTGTAAATACGATCATCATCTTGAGATATTTTTCAATATTTTTCAAGTGCAAATTGTTTAAAGTTTTATGCCCTTTGCAAATCAGACAGCAGGTAAAAGCTTCTTCATAGTTTACTTTATTCATTTTTAACTTTGTTCTTGATCTTGTTGCTTTTTGTTGTCAGTTTCAGTTGAATTTCACACCAATTAAAGCAGTTTTATTTACAACAATATAATTTGTTGTGCAATGCATTAAACGGAAATATGCAAAATGAAAGCATTAAATAAAAATGCGACTAGTTCGCAAAATGCAAAGCAATTAACAGTTGACAGCTTGCCACCTGAAGCTGTCAAGGAAAGCAGCGCGTGATGGGCAATGGCAAAGCAGTGCAGTTCAATGTGGACTGCAGGGTGAACTGTTAATTCGAACGCTGTTAAGCTGTTAACGCGATGACGATAAACTGCAATATGACCCACTGTGCTAACAAATCAACTGAGAAGTGATCATCATCGAGCCGGAAGTGCAGCAATGTGACCATGGAGGTGACTCTGCCAAATTCAGTTCAAAATCGAATGAAAAAAAGTTTCCATAGAAAGAAAGAGAGAGCTGCCTGCGTCTGATAAAAAGATAGAGAAAAACAAAGACGACAATGCAAAGAATTGAAAGAATCTCCAGAGTGGATGGGCAAACAAACATAAATAGGTAGGTATATATTTATATTATATTATTCAGATAACAACAGAGTTTATTTAAGCTGAACAGTGGGGGCGGGAGTGGGTGTGTGCCAGATACGATTCTCAGGTATGCACTGCTTTATCAGTATACTTGTTATGTATTTAGTTATTTATGAGTCTGGAATTTCGCCCGTCTCGCTAAATGGTGTAGATCATTTCATTAGAACTCGTGTCGCAGTTTCCAGTTCTAAATACAAAAATCAATAATAAACCAAATAAGAAAAACAACTTAGATATGACAACAAATGAAGTGTATGCGACTTGAAGATATTCTGTAATAAGTATTAGTATATTATTCAGAAATTATATTAATCAGAAATTCCAATTCATGGCATAAACATCGTATATTAAAATCACTTGAATTCCGAAGAAAGAAATTCAACCTAAATTCAACTATATTAAGATAACTTTTGATAGTCTATTGTACACAGTTTGTTAAGTAACTGTTTTGACTCACTGAATGCATATTCAGAAGGTGAATACTATAGAATCTAATAGTCTAAATATGCTTACTATATAATATAAAACTCGGACTAGACTATTTGTTTAATGGCAATTACAGGGTATGCCGAAAATGAAGCTCACCTGGTGTTGTTGTTTTTGTTATTATTGAAAGACGTCAACGTATCATAAATAAGAAAACAAACAAAATCAATACAAAACAAAACAAATAAAACAAGAAAGCACAAAAAATCAAAGAAAATGAAAATGAGACGTGCAGGCGGCGTTTGTTTAACAACCATCTTGACCATATAAACAAATACCGCAGATCAATACACATACATATGTATATGTATATATGTATGTATAGTCGTATGTCAATCTATTAGAATGTCACTAGCCTCACTTTGTGCTTGTTGCTGTTGTTGTTGCTGCTGCTTTTTAACTTAAATATTTTTACTCATTTGCGTGGCAATTTTGGGCACATGACAATTTCTAGATATTGCTGTTGTTGTTGCTCTACCATTAACAACAATCTAATAACAACAACAACAGTCATTTAATTTGTGTGGCACACGCGCCTCTAAAAAACAAAATAAATAACTGAGAAAAACGCGCGCGATTTTAAACGCACCCAATTAGATTTTTTAAATTATTGCCGAGGGTATTATTATTTGTTTTTTTTTTTTGCCACGAAATGTGTAAGGCGTAAAAGGAGGCGTGGCAAAGCTCATAAAGTAAATATATTGATCAGCGAAACAAACTGAGTCGATATAAGTCGAAACCAGCCGAATCGGATCGGATCGAATCGAATCATTATATCACATAGAAGACATAGGAATGATCTTTCGAAAATCTCACAGCTTAAGTATCTGGCTGAGTTTTAAGTAGTGATGTAAATAAAAATTATGAATCAAAATTTAAATCGAAAATTGATAATACTAATTAAATTAGATTAATCATATTTTCAGTGCTTGCTTTGATTTTTTAATGTAATAATAATGAATATAAATAAAAATAAAAACTTTGGCTTGATCTAAGCTAAAGTTCTGGAAAATCGCTTTTGCGAAAATCGAGTTTTCGATTTTTCCCAAGGTTTTAAAATTGGAATGCTATTTTATAGATGTTCCATAGTTGTCCAGAAATAAATTCTTTCATTTCTTCGTGTTTTCTTTTTTTTTGGCAAACTTACTTAAAGCCGTGGAGTTGCACACGCATCGTCGCTAGGAGCGCCAGTGTGCCGCTTGAGCCGCCGAAATTGCGTGTAAAACTTGGCGGGGATCCTGACCACGATGTGGGCGTGACGGGGTAGGAGGCGGAGGCGGTGGATGCATCGATTGCACTGCTGTAGCTGTTGCTGCTGCTGTTGCTGCTATTGCTGCCGCGGGGCGAGGCAGAGGCAGAGGCAGATGCAAGTGGCAGGTGCAGTGACTCCGTTGAGGAACTGCTTGCAGAAGAAGCAGTCGTTGACAATGGGCGTCGACTGTTGATCTTGTTGTTGTTGTTGTGGGCAACGCCTCTGATGATCATTGCCAGCTCATCATTGCTCATGCAGTGTCGATCATCAACTGTTATTGTTGCCGTTGGCTTTGTCTTGTGACTCTTGCTGGACTTGGACTTTGGATGACTGTTGCTTCGTCCTTTTTTGCCACTGCCATAATGCGCTTGTATTGCGCGCTCATATTCAAAATTGCGTTGTTTGTTGTACTCATTATTATTATTGTTACTATTATTGATATTATTGTTATTAATATTATTATTGTTGTTGTTGTTGTTGTTATTGTTGTAGACCTGCTTTTCATGCAGTTTGTGATTAACAACATTGCCCAGCGAGCTGGACAATTTCTCAAGGCACTTGTTGAAGAGCATTTTGTGTTAGACCGAACTGCTTGCTGTTGTTGTGATCACGTGTACTGCTTATCGCTACCACTGCTTGTTGTATGCAGTTGCACTTTTGTTTTATTTGCTTTTAATTTTTATTTGTTTTGATTGCTTCACTTTCTAGCACATTTTCCGCATTGGCATGGAAAACTTTCTCAACACTTGTTTAATCAACAAAAATAAAAACAAAAAATTAAGTAAAACTTCCACAGCGGAAAAAACGCGTTTTTTGTTTTGAGTGTTGTTGTTGCTGCTGCGGCTGCGACTGCTGTTCTTATTGTTGTTACGCTTTTTATGTAATAACTTGCTCAGAAAAAAAAAACAAACACAAAAACACTTTGAATAGCAGCAACAAGTTGATTTGTTGCTCTGTTGTTGTTGTTATTGTTCTTGCTATATTGACTATTTGTGGTCAATTTGCTCAATTTGTTGTTTCGTTCTGTTAATAATAATAACAATAGTAATTGTTTGGCATTTGCATAACTTTTTGTTATTGTTTGTTTATTGCACAATTTTCTTAAAAACCGACAAGAATTTCTTTTCTTTAACTAGAGTTGTTGTCGCTATTGTTGTTGTTGTTGGTGTTGTTGATTTCGTTGACAATTTAGCGGCTGCTGTTGCTGCTGCGTCGTCCAGTCGCGTTTGTGCCGCAATCAGATGCTCGAAAACGAATGCGGCCGAAGGCATAATAATTCAATCACGTTTTGTTTTTAAGTTAACTTATTAAATAGTTATAAATGTTAATATTTTTTTTTGTTGTACAAATGCAATTGCAATCGAAATCGATGATTGCAATTGGTTTAAAAGCCGCCCACGCACTTGGACTGCTTGCTGCACTGCTTGGGCGCGCACTTGTCGTTCACTTTAGCGTTGTCTGATTGTTGCGCCGTTGAACCGCAACTCGAGAATGAAGCTCCAGCAGCCAAGTGTTAAGCTTTTTGCTCAAGTCTCAGACTACTTCGTGTTCGCTTTGTTGCTGTCGTCGTCGTCTTCTTCGTCGTCGTCGTTTACGTCGTCGCTGCTCTCGTCTTCGTCGTCGTCTCGCGTTGTCTCTTTTGCTGCTGGTTTGCTGGTTTGCTGTTTTGCTCTGCTCTGCCGCTGTTCTAAGCGCTCAGATCGTGTGCTCGTGAATGAATGAATGTTGACTGACTGCGTGCGCCGCTTTTTGTTTTAAATGCAGCGCAAATCGAACGGGGCGGACTTTAATTTAAACTTCAACTCGAACTCGTCTTAATCTTGGTCATAACATGTCAACGTAAATGTAATCACAGACGTTGCCTTGTTGCCTTGTTTGTTCGTTCGTGCAGGCGTTGGCGTCAATTCGCGTTATTGTTTTTCAGCTGCTGTCGCTGTAATCAACAGAGATCAGATCAACTGCACTGCTTCTTGCACTGCGCTTTTGCAGTTCAGCTATTGGAAAGGTGAAGTCACAAGCACAGATCGGATCACGTGAAAGCAGCGATTGGCCAAGAACCGTTTGAAAGTTGCCCATCGTCCAGCGACGGCACTTTTACTTTTACATTGTCGTTGACAATGACAATGACTAAGTTAATTGAATTATGAACGGGTGTAAACTGTACATTAAATGCATACACACTGCTTGCAAGTGACATAAAGTTAGTCAAGTTTTTATTTTCTTTTAAATAAATAATTCACATACTTATTTGTCTTCTTATTCTTAAATATATTTGAGCCCAAAGGATTTTCGTATTTATTTTATAGTAAACTTTTCAAACCCAAGAAAAATTTGTGGTATTGTCTTCTTTGTCAAAATAATTACTTGATATACTGTATGTATGTATAGTCAAGTAATTTTTTTATTAAATAAATAATTGACATATTTATTTGTTTTTCTATTCTTAAATACTCTGAAGCCCAAAGGATCTTCGTAATTATTTTGTAGTGAAGTTCTCAAACCCAAGTATAATTAAGAACAATTAGTGGAATTGTTTTCTTTTTGTCAAAATATTTACTTGATATACTGTATGTACGTATTTTCAGTGTACACTTAGTTAACAGCTATTTGAATGCTAAACGTTCGACTTGAAACATGAATCAGAATCCGAATTCTCATTTATGTTTGTATGTATGTAAGCAGTATGTACATATGTACATACATTTGTAAGCAGTATATGGTCATAATGTGGATGGGATGGTAAAGCAGCGTGTAAGCGCCGACTGTTACCTGCTACCGGAAATGAAATTGAAACCGAACAACAATGCGGGCAATTTTCTTGAGGGACTTTTTTGTTGTTGCAATTTAAAAGAGATAGAAACAGGGAGAGAGAGAGAGAGAGAGAGAGAGAGAGAGAGACAGAGAGAGAGAATGCGCTCTCCTATGGCGCAGGCGCAGACGTCAGAGGCAAACGTGCCCCGCATATTTGGCTGCCAATTTTGGGTTTGAGTTTGAGTTTTGCGTTCAGATCATATGACGACGTGCGCCACCGACAGTGCCAATATCGGACAGACGGACAGACTGACTATGGACAGACTGTGGGGGCTGTTGGCGATGACAAACCGTTTGGTTTGGTTACGATGCCCGATGTCGTAGTCGATAGCCTCATCATCCGATTTCGCTGGAACTGCGTCAAATGCAAAATGTTTCAAAGTCGAAAACAACAGCAATAACATTAATCAGCCTTTTTAATAGTTTGTAAGAATAAACATCAACATCAACATCAACAACAACAAAAACAAGCAGTCAACTTACAACCAAATAGACGTAAGACAGAAAACAACAACAAGTCTGCTTGGACCGCTTGTAAGTACCATAAAAATAAGTAATTTCTTGGCTCCCTGCTGTGTCTACTCTTGACGCTTGACGCTTTTACCAGTCAACTTAATTTTGTAAATATTATTAATTTGTTGATTTTCAAAACAGAATGAAAAACACACAATTTCTTACATTTGAATTTAGTGTAATGAAATAGATGAGTTATTTCCTAGGTCCTATTAAAACAAAGATTCGTATTATTGTAAAGAATTTTAACTTAAAATTCTTATTTCACTGCTTGTGAATTGATAGTAAAATAAATAAAGCTGGGATTAAAACCGAAACGAATATCGGTTTCAGTTTCAGTTACGGTTTCGGTTATATTTACATTTAGGTTTTCGGCTATCGGTTACGCAAAATCTTTAAATAAAGATCTTTTAATACTAATTAAAAAGGCATTACTTTCTTAATGTTTCATTCACACATTTATTTCACATATTCTTCAGTTTGATATAGTTTTAATATTTCATTTATCCAATTTATTTTATTTGCGCTTATTCAGTGCTATGAAAATTCGATCAGGAATATTAGAAATCAAAATTCAAAATTATACATAATGAATTAAAGTCAAAATTAAAAACAAAAAATATTTTTATGGATGTATAAAAAAGCTGAAATCAACCCTTATAAATGAAACGGTTACTAAGCGGTTATTTCGGTTTAAAGAGTTTCGGTCAAATAAAAAATTTTTTATTTCGGTTACGGTTTAAATTTTCAATCGGTTTTTACCGGTTAAAGGTTACGGTTTCGGTTAGGGTTTTAATCTCTGATATAAAGTATATGAAATTATGTAATTATGTGTATTTTTTCCCAACCAATGGCAAGTCTGATTCTGCCCAAAATTAATGATCTATGGTATTACGGAGATCTAAAAGTAATTACTCCATTTGAGTGTACGAATAGTTTTGTATGATTCGTATTAATTCACAGCCATTTCAAGAGCATTCAAGCGACGACCTTCGTCTACCCAAAATGCTGCCCAAAACAGCCGCTATACGACCATACGACAATGACAACAACAACAGCAACAACAACAACAACAACAAAGGTAATAAAAATAATAATAATAACAATAAGAAAAACCTCAGCGCGATCGCATTTGGGCACGACGAGCGACAACAACAACAACAACAACGACAACATGAAACCGAAAATGTTCATATAAAAATAAACATAATTTATTGTTAATAACACTTTGTGTTGTGCGCAAATGTCGCAATTTAATATGCGAGGCGCGAAACTATGCGACGCATTCGGTTGTCCATTCCCATTCCCGCTCTCACAATCCCCAATCCACAATCGCCAATTCCCAGTCTCCAATTCCCCTTTTCATATTATTGTTGTATTTGCTATACGAAACTCTGGAGTCGATGTTCACTGGAACTTGGCATTGAGAGCACTTTCAGTCCCATTGATGGCGTTATTAGCCGGCATTTTATTGGCTCTAATCAGTCGAAAGTAAAGTTCAAGGCTGTCTCTGCAAAAGAAACGACTGCTTGCACTTGTCAGTGAATTAAACACAGCCTGCACTTGATACTTAGCAGTTTTGCCCATTTGTCCTTTTTGCGGACAGATGTTTCCGTTTTAAAACTGGGATTTCCGGAAAAATTATTAAAACGTCCCCTATCCGGAAAAAAATGACTTTTAAATTTTATTTTATCCTTTTATTCATCATTATTTGATTGTTAAGTCACTTAATCAATTACAACATATTGATTTTTTGATATTGATAAGCATTTCCCAAAGTCATGCAGCCAGTGCTGCCAATTTTCTCTTTTTCGGACACACTTGCTCTTTTTAATACTGCGATTTCTGGAAATATGTTCAACGTCCCCAATTAGGAAAAAATTACTTTTTTAAATTTATTAAACTTTATCCTTTATTCATCCTTTTTTTATTGTTCTAAGTCGCTCATAGAATATATCAAATACAACTATGTATCATCTTTGAATATTCATTTTCGGATCGCCAAATAACTTTAAAATTTAAAAAAAAAAATCATGCATTTCCTGTGGAAAACTGGCCAATAAAGATCTCATACTTTCAATAATGGAGTTATTTTTAAAGCTTCGATGTTATTATTTGAATTATTATTATATGTATTAATAAGACAACTTTGCTTGTCCAGATTTTTTGTCCTTTTAAAAAAAATATGTCCGTTTTGTGTCTTTTTTTTGGGTATAACCGGAATTTTTTCTGTAGGGGCGTTGGCAACACTGATACTTAGTAAGATGTACACTGCTTGCACTGAAGAGTGAGCGGGGGCGAAAGAGTGAGTGAGCGAGTGCGCTGATGACTCACTCATATTTACATACATCCTGAGCATATTTAGCATAATTCTTTTGAAACAAATACGTACACATATGTATGTACGTACATATGTATGTATGTATATGTATGTGTGTTTTCATTAGTGAGTCTTGTGACTCAACTGGTCATGTGCATAGTAAAATGCAAAAACCACAACAGAAACCATAGTCGATAGAGCAGTTACCCTATAATAAGCTAACAACTTCTGTCTCTTTCGCTCTCGCCGACCAATATCTTTAGAATGTAGGTGAGTTGAAACAAGTAGTATGCACACATTTTACTAAACCAATATTAATATTAATTGGATTGCGGGGTATATAGTAAATAATGACCGGTAAACGTCTTGAATCCAATACACCCATTATCCCAAACACAAGTAATATATTTCAAAAGTCGTTAGCATATTTAAAGCATTTTAACAACTTAGTATAAGAAAGTATACAGTGCATGTTAGCCGAGCAATTATTGAGTTTACTATCGCTAAGGTCCGAAATTAATGAATGTTTCCATTAAAAATATAACGACCGTATGTTGCATAAATATTTCAGACAGAAGTATGCATTATATTATACTTACAATATTTTTTATGCATACTATATATTGAATAATCAACAGTTATCCTGTCTACTAAATGTCGCTTTTCAGAAAATGACAATAATATTTTAACAATATTTTATATCTGTATCTGGATGAATCCGATTCGCAAGTCGATAATGAATTTCTACTTTACTATATAGACTCTTAACTATTTCGTTTTTTTTTTATTGTCCTGTTGTTAAGTTATGAGGCTTTTCGAAAAATGACTATTATTAACTTAGCAGCTGTTCGTCTGTCCGATATACTAAGTATATTGTAGCTTATGTATTCATATTCATACTATTTTTGGGTGTACGTGCGCTCTGGGGATTATACAACAATTCAAGTAAAAGCTGAAACAAGTGAATGTATGTACATAAAGTAAACCAGGTCAAAAAGTTCATTTTCTATTGTCACAATACTCAAGTTGCTTTTTACACAGATTTGCTTTCTCTTTGCGCAATGATCTTCCGGGTTCGAGTATCTACTCGTACATAGTATTCGATTTATTCTTCATACAAATGTGAAGGACAACCTTTCGCCAATGATCACACGTTTGTGTTCCGAATTCGTGTGAGGGATTTACCAGAATAATCAATAATCACATCCATGCATCACATGTCCGGGAATAAAAATAAAGACGGGCTTTGTCTACGTCCATTTTGCTGTTTGCTGTTTGCCTCACGTTCGTTAAATCGTGTGGCGAGACCATTTAGGATATAATTTATACACGTCTCTCTTGACAACAACCATATGGCAATTTAGCCATACTTATAACCGACTCATAACTAAGCATCTAACTGTTCCAAGTTTTCGTTGTCGTTGTCGTTTTCGTGTGCTCAGATCGCATTTCCCATTTGATTACCTTCAACATGCAGTCACTTAAGGGAAGTACATAAACTTGTTTAAAATACAAATAAAAGCTTAACTTGATTAATGAACAAATGCACAGATCATCCGAACAAACACTGTAGATCGGTCTGAATCGTATTCTTTATAGTGTCAATCCCTTAAGATATTTTATATTTTCAGCTGAGAATAAATTTAGTTTCTAGCAAGATCTCTAACTTAGCTCAAAATCAGTTTAGTTGACATAAAATGCATTATTTACAATACATTGTTATAAAAGTCACTTCAGTGCAGCTCACAAAATTCTTCAATTTGTCCGGCAAGATCATTGAAATCATGAACTGATATCAAAAGATTATGATTTTAAAGAAACAGAATGTTCGGCACATACCAATTTCTAGATATTGCTGTTGTTGTTGCTCTACCATTGACAACAATCCAATAGGCATAACAACAACAACAACAGTCATTTAATTTGTGTGGCACACGCGCCTCTAAAACACAAAATAAATAACTGAGAAAATCGCGCGCGATTTTAAACGCACCCAATTCGATTTTTTAAATTATTGCCGAGGGTATCATTATTTGTTTTTTATTTCACGAAATGTGTGAGGCGTGAAAGGAGGCGTGGCAAAGCTTATAAAGTATATATATTGATCAGCGGAACGAACTGAGTCGATATAAGTCGAAGGATCGGATCGAATCGGTTCGAATCGGATTGGATCATTATATCATACAGAAGACATAGGAATGATCTTTCAAAATTCTCACAGCTTTAGTATCTGGTTGAGTTGTAAGTAGTGATGTAAATAAAAATTATGAATTTAAATTAAAATTCTTAAATTTGTCCGGCAAGATCATTGAAATCATGAACAGAATTTATAGAAGGAATCTAATCGTAGCTTAAAACATGGTTGGTTTAGTTAAGATATGATTTAAGTTAATTTTTTTAAATGATGAGAAAAAAGTAAGTGCACAAGATCAGTTTTATAGGTTTACAAAATTTTTTTAATCATTCCAATGAAATACTGAGCTTAAGCCTAAATCAAGATCAGTTCACTTTAGATTTAATATCACATATCCTATTCGACTGATCATGTGATAAGAAAAGCGAAAGACGATAATTTAAAGATCAGTTTAGTTGATCATGCTGCTCGTAATTATACGGGTAAATGCAATTAGAGATCAGCACATAATCTGATCACACCAGAGGATCGTTAGGAGATAATTAGTTAAGAATAAGTAGTAAACAACTAAACAGAGTAGATCACTTGATGGATTGATCGTGTGATAGTTTAATCGTTTTGTTATACTGTCTACTGATATAATCCGAGATCTTGTTGTGAGTTTTGCCTTTTGGGGAACTACACATGTACTTAATCCCTACTGCGATGTGTTGTCAGTAGGGAGCCAACATTTCGATTGTTGATCACTTGTGATCACTTGGGATCATGTGATCGTTACATCAACAGATGCTGTTATCTTTTAAAAGAGAGAGAATGGAATGTGATAGGTAAATGGGCCAAATAAATAGGTGATAAAATTCTTAAGGCCTGATCGCATCGTTATACTTAGTTGGCTGGCTGCCTGCCGTGTTCAGTCAGGATGTCAGTGTGTCTATATGTCTACAGAGTGTTTTTTCAAGTGGCGTATGTGACTGATGGCACGCACCACAAATTTAATTAGAGGGGGCTGAAAATTATATATGCCATATAGACGGCACTTTGTAGATTCAGATACACAGATATACAGCCACGGCTATAGATACAGATTCCGAATTCTCAGTCTCAGATACGGATACACATTCGAGAAGCTGTCAACGTGCACGGCATAATTTATAAAGCATTTGTAGGCTTGTCTTAATGGCGAAAATTGTAAACATTTAGCATTTCAAGCTACACTTCAAATGAGACAATCATTCCCACACGGAGAGGAGGCCGGGGCAGAGAAAGAGAGAGAGAGAGGGAGACAGAGGGGGGAGAGCGGTGGTGGTGTTGTTGATGTTTACGGGGTACGCGACCCATTATCCAACACGCCAACACAAAACAAATTGAAAACTTAATTGATTATTGTCAGATTTGTTGTGTGAGTGTACACTGCACGCCCGCTCCCCCCTTCACCCCCCGCCTTCACCGTCTAACCCCCCTCCCACCCCCTTTCACTACTATCACCAGTCAAGTCAAGTAGGTCTATAGAAAAATGTGGAACTGTAGAATGCTGCCCGGAGAGGCTGGAGGAGAACGTCTCGCACTAATCGAGAAGAAAGTAATGCAATTATCAATTAACAATTTTAATTGCAACTATTAAATGCCACGTTTTAGATGCATAAACCGCAAATTAATGTGCTTGCGTTTAATATTGTTATTCTCGTTGTTGTTGTTGTTGTTGTTGTGGTCGTAGCTTAAAGGTTAATGTATCGGCTAAAGGATCTTGCAATTGGATTGTATTGAATGGGATGTGAGCTAAGCTTAAGATTGGATTGCGGTTTATTGAATTATATTAAAGTGCAATAGTTTACATTAGTTTGCATTGGATTACATTGTATTGCATTTTAGTGAATGAGTTTGTAATTATTGTAATTATTGTAGTAAACCTGATTATTGGCTTAAGATATCCATTAATCTAATCAAGCTTTATAGCCTCATTCCTACATATTTTTTCCATTATCGAAAAATGTACATTTGTTGGAATTTGTGAACTTCCCTTCAAACTATTTCTATTATTTGTTGACTATAAATCCCAGCAAATTTACATTTGAAAATAACAATCGAATAAATGTGTAAGAACCAAGCAATTTTATAAATAGAAATAAATTTAAAACCCAGAACAAATCACATGTTTTTTCGTAGAATAAGGATATTAGATTGACTATCGATAAGATGGTTACAGAATATAAGCATAATGTAGTTAAGATGGGTATTAGGGTGTCCCTTATTTGGTCGAAGTCAATATTTTCAAACGCATACGGGCTAGTTCTGTTCATTAGGTCCTAAAGCACTCAGAAATAAATTTTTACCTCAATCGGAGTATGATAACCCGTGCCGACTTGGATCGGAAAATTTAAAGATTATATGGAACAAAAAAAATTTTTTTTTATTTTTTTAATTTTTTATTTTTTTATTTTGTTTATTAGGTCCTAAAGAACTCAAAACCAAGTTTTCACCTTAATCGGAGTACAAGAACCCATTCAAATTTGCATCGAAACATGAAAAATCATCGAAAAATGTATAATCCGTGTTAAAATACTGTTTTTTCATGTTTCGATGCAAATTTGAATGGGTTATCGTACTCCGATTAAGGTGAAAACTTGGTTTTGAGTTCTTTAGGACCTAATAAACAAAATAAAAAAATAAAAAATTAAAAAAATAAAAAAAAATTTTTTTGTTCCATATAATCTTTAAATTTTCCGATCCAAGTCGGCACGGGTTATCATACTCCGATTGAGGTAAAAATTTATTTCTGAGTGCTTTAGGACCTAATGAACAGAACAAGCCCGTATGCGTTTAAAAATATTGACTTCGACCAAATAAGGGACACCCTAATGGGTATAATAACTTTTTGCAGAAGGAATTCCGCTCATTCTCCAAAATAATTTCACATTTTAAATTTTGTTGCTCGTATTTAGTGAGGGAATCCACCGGCTTAAAATGTTGTTTGTTGGGTTCTTTTTGTCCGCGAAATACGTTTGAAATGTTACATCACATTGTAAAGCACGTTACAAGCACAAACAATAACAATAACAAATAACAATAATAAGATGGCGGTCAGTGGCCGCACTATGAATACTGAGCAGAGCTTTTAAGGCGGAAGCTCAACTTCCACAAAGCTGATCAGGCAAACATTCACATACATACATATGTACATATGTATGAATGTGTGAGCTTTAAAGCCAAACATAAGAAGTGAGAGTTAAAAGCTCTAAGCTAACTCTAATGAGGAAGTAGGACAAAGAGTTACAGAAAGAGAGAGAGAAAAAGAGTGCGCTTTCTCTTGTTCTCCTATATTGCATTTGGATAATCTAATTTTAGAATTACAATATTTAAAAGGCGAAATCAAATAAAATCAGACGTCATCTGCAAGAGCGTCACGTGCGATTGACGAAAGAGGCCGAATCGGCAAATTACTCGTACGATCAGTTAAGGGAACAAATCAAATTCGATTTATAAATACAAATTATACGCTGGCGAAATTAAAAATAACCAAACAAGAATCAATAATTTCAATACCCACGACCCACAGAACGTCATATTGCGAAATTCACAAATGGAACTCGTTGAACTGGGTGTGGATTTCATTATGGATTGTGGACTGTGGACTCTGGATTGCGAAGAGCGGGGGAGGCAGGGAGGTTGGGAGAGAGAGAATGTAAAAATGATGCTGCTCCTGCCGTTTAACGTCAGCGATGCGCACTTAACACAGTTTAAGAGCTCGACGACTCTTGATTATCAATTTGCAGTTCGATTTCAGTTGCGGATATTTTTACAATAAGTGGCAACCAAAATTAGCCATAAAGGCAGACGGTCAAAGTCAGTGGGCGTGGCAGCGTACCAAAGGTGGCTGACCGTTAGGATGCGGAAAACGCAACAACAATGCACGGCATGGCACAACAATAACAACAACAACAACAATTTGGAAACAAATTAAACAAAGAGCGAGTGAGATGTGAGTGGGAGTACAAGTGCGAGAGAGAGAGGGTGCTTGGCTTGGGAGTGAGTGGAGAAGCCATTGTAATAAAATATTTGACAGTCAGACAACAAAAATGTTAATAAGCAATAAATAACAAAAATACTTTAGCGTGTGCGTGTTTAGTATGCGTGTGTGTGAGTGTGTGTGTGTGTGTGTGGGTCGCAAAAGGCATTAACAGCCGCATCAACAAAAACAACAAATAACAAACAACAACAAACAGAAATCGCACAATGCATTGCTTGTATGGGCAACGTATTGTGGGTGTATGCATGTGTGTATGTGTGTCGATGACAGTCTACCTGTGTGTGTGGTGTGTGAGTTTGTGAATTGTTGCGTTAAATCGAATTTAGAAATTATTCACACCAAATTTCATTTAATTTTCTTAACGCTCCAAATACAATACATACAAGAATAAGCTTGTTAACAGTCTCTTTGATACATTTTAACAGCACTCTGTTATTGCTACATACATATGTAGCACGTATGTTAGCACGTGTTTTCGCTCTGTTAACGCAGCAGACAGCGCGTCGCGTCGCATTGCCTCGCATGTTATCATCTGTGCGAAGCTTTCTTTCTTTTTGCCAACATAATCTACTGGCAACATATTGCAAAACATTTTTATGTTTGTGAACGGCAAACAACACATTAAAGAACCGCTCTTGGTTGGACATATATGTACATATTTGTATTTTGCTTTCGTTGGCACTGAAAGAAAGCCCTATCTGATTGGTATTTTATTGTTGTCGACTTGTGATCTACAATTTAAACTCAAATTGCAGTTACAATTTACCCAACAGCTGATAGCTGTAAAGCTGCATTTACACGGTCGGTTTCCGACCGACACTTTTGACCGATGGAAAATGTTGCCATTCAACAAGCACCAAAAAATACCAAAAAATGTCTTTCTCACATGTAAAGTTTGCTTCGATGACAAACCGACGCTCTAAAATTTTGCGTGTTTACACGAGACCGACGGTTTATTAACGTAAAGTGTCGGTCGGAAACCGATCGTGTAAATGCAGCTTAAATAACACTAAGTAACAAAGTTGACTTTTTGTAACTTTAACCATATCCCCAGATGAGAGGAAAACTTTTAAATTTTAAAGTTTAAAATGTTTTTAATTAAATTTTTAGATTTAAATAATAATTGTTTACTTTTTGGCAGGGTTACAACCGATTTCAAAAGTTGTTCAAATTTTCCCAGAATTTTTATTTCACAATACCATAAAAATATCCTACATTAAACTATATATTCCCATAACTGTTGACTTTAATTTAAAACAGTGTAGACGTGATTATTAAATAAATGAATTTGCTTTCAGAAAATGTTAAACAAAACTTAAAAAAAAAAGTTTCAGACAGAAACGATTTTAAAGTGGTTATTTCTCATTTAGGGCCCTATCAGAGAAAGTTGATTTGATAAAGTTAACAATTCAGCTGTTACCTAGTGTAATCAGTGCACTTACACACATATATGTATATGTAACATATGTATGCGCCTATGAAGGTACAATCAAAAGTTCACACTGTTCAATTTTGAGTATGCGAAAAATTGCAACACTCTCTTAACAATAACAAAGCAGAGCAGATACGTATGTATGTATACATCAAGGAGGAAAAGTCATTTTTGAGGTGACGTTAAGCATATACCCTGTAAACTGGCAAAACATGATACAGTCGAACTTCTCTAACTCGAACTTCCCTAACTCGAATTTTCTCTAACTCGAACAAAATCGAGTGGCAATAGCGTTTACTGAGCAAATTTCATACAATTCTGCTTCCCTAACTCGAACTTTCCTAACTCGGATTTCTCCTTAGCTCGAACAAAAATATTGGCCCGTCGAATTTTTCGGAAAAATCTCCAATAAAGTTGGAATTTTTTTTTTTTTAATCTATTTTATGCTTTTGTTACCGGCTCGTTTGGATATGTAATATTGATGTACATTAACATATGGAGATGGTATATGATAGAATATTGCATCAAAAATTACTTAAGCTTGTGAAATTGCTTTAGGAAAGATGTTTGTAATGTACTTCTCTGTCAGCGCATAAGCTCAAGATATTTACCATAGCACCAGCACGTGTATTAAAATTTGTATCTCTTTAAGAAATCTTTAAAATATTTGTTAAGAAATTCAAAAGTGGACCACAAAAATTGAATTGGCTGAATAATGTGAAATCTCATCGAAAACAGGTTTCATTATATTAAAAAATGGAAAATTAATTATGTCATTTGAACCGGGAACTTCTTTTGGATACAGCAAAAGAATGATAAAACCTATTTTTGAGAATATCGACAGGTCTTCAACTGGAATTTATTTTTGTTGAAATAACAAGAAAAGTTTGCAATTTGACATGTATTGTAGTTTCATTTAAAAAACTCAAAAAACAAATTCCCTAACTCGATGTCTCCCTAACTCGAACTTTTTTCTCGGATAATGGTGATTCGAGTTAGGGAAGTTCGACTGTATTTCTTGTATAAAAAGAATAAAATTATTTTGCACGATTTCTTTATTAAGTATAATATTCGGTAATCTGTATGTGCTACAGAACACATTTGTAAAATCAAGAGGTTTAAAGCAGACAATATCAACGACTGAGAGTTCATTGTCCTGATCGAGAACATACACATGTACATACATATGTACAGTGGCGGCAATATTAATAGGGACACTCTTTCTTTTACTATAACAGCTATTGTAAGTCAAGTCTTCAAATTTAAAAAATATTTTTGGAAAGGTCATCTAAATTCCGTTTGAATGATGTATAACTTTCCTTAACCCATTAAGTACACATTAAAATATTCGAGTTTTAAAAATAGTCTACTTTTTTAACTTTTTTCCTCAATTTTTTCCAAAAAATGTTGGGATGCAAAAACATTTTTCAAACAATTTTAGGAGTGACTGCAAAAAAAACATTTCAAAAATATTTTTGCTAGTATTTTTTATAATTTTTTTGAAAATCCTAAAAAGGACCATTTTAACCCATTTTTCCTCATTTTCATGCAAAAAGTGCCTTTTTTGCAGTTTTTAATAAATTACAAAAAATACTAGCAAAAATTTTCTTTTGCAGTAACTTTTTGAATTGTTCCAAGAATTTTTTTGCATCAAAATAGTTTGTGTAAAAAATCGAGGAAAAAAGGGTACTCAATGGGTTAAGGAAAGTCTTACGTCATTCAAACGGAATTTACACGACCTTTCCAAATATATTTTTTTTTATTGTGATAACTTGACTAACATAGCAGTTAAAGCAAAAATAAGGGTGCATACTTTAAGCTGTGAGCCACCGTATGTATGGAACTGCATGCGATTGCAGTTGTCGTCATCTCACGAGATGTGTAATATAATTCAAATACCTTCTGTAAGGGTATATAGAATTGGGTCAAGGAAATGAATGGCGAGCAAGAAAGCATATCTATGCATATTATCAATACATACATACGTATGCATGTGTTATTTGTATGTAAGTATATAATAGACAGCATGGCGACATCGTTCGATGTAGCACTGTATCCGGATAACAATACACATAACAACAGTATCAGCTGTTATCAGCATCAATTCTAATTGGAAGGATGGATTTAGCCGAGACACTCACCTTTCCGTTGTGGGCTCAGCGCATATGAGCGGCTGCTTCAGCTCAATAGCCTGGCCATTTTTCTCCTTCAGCTCCCCGTTCTCCACATAATATTGAACCAACTCCGGCAATGTTGCGAATTTCTCACCTAATTCGAAGAAAATTTTAAATTAAATTCGTATAATTGTTGATTTTGTATGATTGTTGTTAACTTACCACCATAAAGATCAAAGAAATCGCCATTATTTTGGATTTTAATGTGTGTTACTTCGTTGCCCCGACGCACGGAAAGCGTAAATGCGCCGGGATTTGATGATGATAGACGTGCTAGAAATGAACCGTCGAAACCTTGTTCCTGTAGTAATGTTTCAGCTTCGATGCCCGTTATCGTTGGGTGGAACCATCTGTAAATTTTAATAATATAAATGCAAATGTGAATGTACATGTAAAAGTTAATGTAAATAAATATATGTACAAAGGTAAATATGGGATTGGGATGTGTGCATTTAATAGAGGTGCGTCTGTCCATGAATGAATTTATATACATACTAGGGGGCTTCGCCCCCTGCTCGCTTCGCTCGCCAACCCCCGCTCGCTTCGCTCGCAAATTTGAAAAGAAGGTCTTTTGTTGTCCAGCTTAACAAACTTAAACTGCTCGCTTCGCTCGTAAAAATTTAAAAGAACTTCTTTAGTTGTCGGGTTTAACAAATTAATGCAACATAAGAGGGTCCTCCCCTGCTCGCTTCGCTCGCAAAATTGAAAAGAAGGTCCTTAGTAGTCCGCTTCAACAAATTTATATAATATAGCATTTTTTGTAAAATTAAACGGAAATATTAAACTTAAGCTGTCCGCGGCTTTAATGTTTCTTCTTTGCAATTGAACATTGACTAAAAGTCAGATTTAGTGATTTGGTGGGAAAAATCCAGATTTGGCGGGAATTAGCTAAATTTGGCGGGAAATAGCTAAATTTGGCGGGGAAAAGCTAAAATTGGGAAAAATTCAAAATTTAGCAAGAAGACTTAATGTGTGAGTTTTCTAAGAATATCTCATACAACAACAGAGTTTTTGATTCTAAAGGTTAATTTGCATCCGATTGATCCTATGGCAGCTATATGATATAGTCATCCGACTTTGACCAAATTTGGTAAGAATGTAAGAGACAGTCCCAAACATAAAATCTGTAAGTTTGGTTGAGATATCTTAAGAAACAAAAAAGTTGTTCATACTAAAGGTTATTTTCATCCGATTGTTCCTATGGCAGCTATATGATATAGCCATCCGATTTTAACCAAGTTTGGTCAGAATGTAAAGGACAGTCCC
This sequence comes from Drosophila recens, assembly GCA_037043495.1. Taxonomy (NCBI): domain Eukaryota; kingdom Metazoa; phylum Arthropoda; class Insecta; order Diptera; family Drosophilidae; genus Drosophila; species Drosophila recens. The sequence goes on along the minus strand of JBAMBJ010003085.1, from coordinate 58,172 downwards.
AAACATACAATCTGTGAGTTTGGTAGAGATATCTTAAGAAACAAAACAGTTTTTCATACTAAGCAATTCCGTGACCTTTGACCCCGATTTAACCCACTTAGAGGTCGAATTTCGCAAAACGCCGTCTTATTGCACGATGAAATTATCTCATCTATGTTGTGTGCAAATTTCAGCTTTCTATCTTTTACCGTTTGGGCTACACGTTGATTCTCAGTCAGTCAGTCAGTCAGTCAGTCAGTCAGTCAGTCAGTCAGTGAGTCAGTCAGGACAAAGAATTTTATATATATAGATTAAAAGTAATCATACATATGTCGTGCAAATATTTGTTGTTACCCGCTTAATGAACTCGAAATGGAATACAGTCGAACTTCCCTAACTCGAATCACCATTATCCACGAAAAAAGGTTCGAGTTAGGGAGACTTCGAGTTAGGGAAGTAGAATTGTATGAAATTTGCCTAGTATTGCCACTCGATTTGGTTCGAGTTAGAGAGACTTCGAGTTAGGGAAGTTCGAGTTAGGGAAGTTCGACTGTATATGCATTGTACATAAATAGTGATATATTGATCTGATTGGATTTGTATGGTTTCACCCCAATCAATGCGAAAAAAGTTGAATCATTCAATAATTTTCAAATATCCCCGGACTTTCGTACTTTAAATAGTTAATTTCTTTATCGTTTTAATTTTACATTTTTTAAATTATTTTAATTTTAAATTGAAATACGTTTCTCCTCATTTTAATTTATATTAAATAACTTTTGGTCAACAGCTTTTAGTTAAAATTTCAAAAATAAACAAATGTCCATCTGTGTATTTCAATTCCAAATTAGTTATTTAATTTTAAAAATATCCCAATAAATCATAATACAGATTCGCCATCATGTCGTAGGAGTGTACTTTCAAAAACAAATCTTTCAATAGTCACAAATTTAAAACAAAGGGTATTAAAACGTTCATAATACCCATAGTATTATCAATTTATGAATTCCGTTTGGGGGGTGCAAATGTCGTGAGTCGTGTTGGATATCGCGATCGTGAGCGAAATTCGCGTTTGTGTTGAGTTCCCTTGTGCACATCTCCAGTGTACAACAAATTCACAATGTTGTCGCTGACTTAAAAATATCTGAATTGAGTCAAAAAGAAACAAAAAATGATCCAAAATTCAAAAAAGGCGCCGAATGTTAATATGCTTAACAGAGCTCTGTTGCCACCTGCCTTGCCAAGCCCCCTCCTTGGTTTACCCTTTGCCGTGAGAGCAACAACAGCAACAACAGCAACGACAGCAGCAGCAGCAGCAGCAACAGAGGTGGCAGACAGCAACAGCTGTAGTTGTTGCTGTTGCTGAAGCTGAAGCTGTAGCACGACCGATATTGCTATAAAATTGGTGGGGCGAGGGTTGAAGGAGTCCAACGTAAGCGGTTGCTGCGAGGCAATTTACTTTCAGCACTTTGTTGCACATTTTATCTCAATGTTGTTGTTTCTTTTTCTTTGCTTTTTTGATTTTTGTATATACTGATACATATGTAAATAGCCCCAGAGTGTATCTATGTGTGTGTGTGTCAAGCGTGTGTGTGTGGGAATGTGTGCGTGTGTGTCTGTGTGTGTGCGTGTGCATGGTACATATGTATTTGACGTGTGTGTGCATGAATCTCATATGGGTGTGTGTGTGTACATTGTCGTTTTTCCTATTGGATTTACCTTCGCGATGACATTTTCTTATTGAACGCGCACTTAAAAAATAAATTAACTTTACACTTAACGAAAAAAAAAATTAACTATGTGTATATGCTTTTATTTAAACTTATTTTTACTGTTTGGATACAAAAAAAAATAGGCAAGGCTAGTTGCTAGTGTTGGGTTGCTCATGACTGAGTGAACAAAAAAGAGTTGCTCACCGAAGTGAGCAAGTGAACATGTTCCTTCCAAATTGCTCTTATGCTTGGCAGCCAAAAAAACAAAAAGGTGGCAGCCTTGGCAACGGTTCAAAATTTACCGAATTTAACTCTTTTCAGAAAAAGATTTAAATACGAACATTTCTATTTTTTCTTAATAAATATTGAAGCTAGAGCTTTGAAACTTTGACAGGAGGATTTCTAATATTTTTTTAAATTTTTATAACTTTTTTTTTTAGAATATTTTACTAATTTGTTAATTTCTTCACAACGCAAAGGCTGACGTTCCCCAAAACAAATCTTAAAATTTACTTTATGAATTTACAAAACTTATAACGTTCTTACTTTTTTCAAGTTGTACTTACAAATTTTTAAATAATTTTTTTAAAATTAATTATTATATTAATTTCCATCGATATTTTTTTCAATTCGGTCATTTACAGAGTGCTTTTTCAAGAAAATTGGTACGCCGATGTTTCCATAATTTCAGTAATAAAAACGAAAATACCCAGTTTCAAATTATGTCCAAAATTATTTTTGCTGAAGCCAATTATGAGAAAAAGGGGCCAATTAAAAAAAAAGTCCCATTGCGCCAACAAGAAAAAAAATGACAGTTTTGGAAAAAAAACGCCAATGGTGGCAACCGTGCAAGCTTACAAAAGTTTGTACACACTGGTAAGTCAATGCTTGATTAATTGAAATATCTTACATAGATTCTGTGCAACGGGACTTCAATAAAAATAAAAAGACTAATTGTATAATAATATTGCTACTTACTGTTTCATCTATTACTTTTATCGATGCTTACTCATTAACAAATTATTGCCAAAGCTTTTAACGTATCTGGCATCTCGCAAACTCCATCGGTGTGGCAATATTAATTCGATATTATCGATACTAAACATGGCGCGCGGTTTAAATTAAAGTTCAACAATTGTCAGTCGTTGCAATAAGTGTATTTGTAAATATTTATTGTAAATTTAATTAAATAAAGGAGATCTTTTATGAATGTTCGGTAATCGTCATTCCTCAGGGTGTAAATTTTATAATTTATTGTAAATCAAAATATCCAAATACTAAAGCTGACAAACGTTTTAAAATTATCGGTGTCTCTTTATCTGCGAGCCAAGGCCACCATACGTTTCAAAACTATCGCTGATTTCAAATAGAATACAATTATAATAATATTTAAGTATTGTGGAATTCTGAAAGAGTAATAATTTGAATTCCTTAGCCCCAGCTGGTTAAATGACAATAACGATTGACACTAAGTGTAAGAAACAACACGAGATTTGGCTTTTGTATTTTATGTTTTTATTTAAGCAATTTAAAAGTTTCTTCCTTGTTGTATATAGAGCTTTGCATTGCATGTATACATATATATTGTATTGTACATATATGTTGTATAAGATGCATCTTATTTGTGTTTTTATTCTTTACTAATTTATCAAATAAATATAATTTCCATACTACGTTTTTTGACATTAACATGGACTCTTTGAATAAATGTACAAATTACATTTGAATTTACGTGTCTTTTTTTTAGCATATAGCAATTTAATTTTTGCCTTCTTGAGACATAAAAAAAGGTTGTTTTTTTTGTAATTTTTATTGCATTTTAGTAAATACCAATTATTTATTTTTTTCCTTTTCGTTTTATTATAAAGCGCGATCATATATAAGATATATTTGTATACATATATTTATATGAATCGTAAACATTTATGAAGTTGTTTTTTTTTATTATTTTAGATTTAGGTATGAATGCATATTGTTATTAAAGGTACCTAAGATTTGCATTAAATTTGGTGTGTACTCGTACATAGAAATTTTCCAAAGTTGTCCCTTTAATTTTGGAAATATACAGTTAGTCAAGTAAATGTTTTCACAAAATATGAAATTTAAATATCTCATTTTCCAAAAAATAAATACATATTTTTTGCAGATTATTGTTTTTTTCTTATATATGGTTAATCAAACAACAAACAAATATTTATAAAATGGTTTGAGTTAAACTTTGTTTTTTTTTTAATAAAAATTAAATATTCGAATTTTGTAATTTGTCAAAACAGTTACTTGACTAACTGTATTTATGCAAGCTTCGGTTAACCGAAGTTAATAAACTTTCATTGATTTGTTTAATGTATGTAGGTGAAATGTGAAACATGATATAAATGTTGTCGTTTTGTTGTTGGACTGTCCGATGCAACGGTTAATTTGTTGGCATTATATATATTTTTTAAAGGAATGCAGTTCTATTAATGAGTAAATAAAACAATAAATAAAAGCACTGTGCGCCTGACTGAATTTTAAACTATTTATTTGTGGTTTTCTTTGTTTTTTTATATTTTTATATATTTTATATATGTATGTAGATGTAGTTGTAGTTAAATGTATACATTTTAATTGTATTTGTATTTATGCATGTTTGGTAAAAGTAAATAACACAGCGTTTTGCATGCAAATTAAAATTACATTGTAAATCAAATTGTTTTAAATAAAACAAAAAGCATTTTATGGCCACACACACAACTCGCCACGACTCGAGCTTAAAACATGATCAATTACTTAATTAATAAATAAATGTAATATATAATAATATTAATAATATAAATTTGACGTAATCTTAATGCAAAAATGGAGAGCGCAAAAAAAAAGGGATCGACATCGAAAATAAAATCAAAATAAAATTGCAACAAATTGAAAACAATTATTATATAGTACATAATCGAGTGCAGACAATATACAATAATAATAATAATTATAATAATATATGTATATAGAATATAATATAATAAACCTGATGCTCAGTTGAGATGTTGATGATAGCAAAATGCAAACTCGCTGGGAGTACATACATACATATTGAAGCGAATGGAGAACAAGAGCAAGAGCCAAAAGCGTATTACTGCTAAACATACATACATATATATATTAATTATATATATATGTAAATATATATATATATAAAGTACGTACAACATACAGGTATATAAACTGACGCTTAGATTAAATCTTTTTCTTTTCCTATTCTTCTCTTTTCGTTTCGCTTTTCTTTTTCTTCACATAAATTTTACGATTATAAATATATGTTAGTTTGTATTTAGTTATTTAGCAGATCTATTGGATACTCTGCACACTTATGTATTTAATATGCTCAACTGGCCCAAATCAATTGGGCTTTCAGTTAAAAAGCAGCGACAAAACACACATTACAATCAGGCAAGAAGAGAAGTCAAAGAATTGAGAAAAATGTGAATCAATTCTCTATAAATTTTTATGTATCGCATTATTACTCTAGATATTACATATATGTATATATCATTTGCATTGCTAAAGCATTAATGGTGACTATGCCATTGTGTGATATACTTTATATAAATATGGTAATTGTTTGTAGCGTATATTTTGTAAGAATTTCAATAGATTGAGTATTACGTGCAATGTGTGTTTATCACTATTTCCCTCTCTAGCTCTCAATTTCTTTCTTCTCTCTCTCTATCTATCTATCATTCTCTCTTTATTGAGTACGCAGCTCTATTAATTAGTTTTATTTTGCTTTCTTCAAGTGGGAGTACTATTATCGCTGACAGGATAAGGGGCAGAGGGTAAAGGTTGAGTTAAAGGTTAGATGCTGCTAGTTTACTGAATGCTCTCATTACACTTAAAATAGTTTGCATTTAGTACATATTATGTGTAAGCAATATAACTAATTATAAAGTAAATACTCGTATAAACACAGATAGAGAGATAGAGCGTATATTATTGTTGTTGTTCTTGCAGTTGTTGTTGCTGTTGCTGTTGTTGTTGCTGTTGCTGCTGTTGTAGCTGCTGTTGTAGTGTTTGTTATTGCAGCTTGTCTTTCATTTATGTGGGGCAAAGCACCTTCAGTATGTAATCCGTTAGCAGCGTCGGCACCGTCGGACTGTCCTCATTAATAGCCTTGAGTACTGCAAGAAACATTTCAAAAAATGTCAATTTATTCATCAAGTATTAAGCTTAATAAGTATTTATATTTGAATAATCTTGCAGTGAATACTCTAATTCTATAATTGAACATGTAAATCAGTTTACCAAGTACTACAGTAAAACTTTTCAACAAGAAATGTACCTAAAAACTTCAATCGAATCAAGTCAATTCACCATTAAGAACACACTTTTATACCTACTTAGTATCTATCTAACTGTATTGGTCCTTTACATTTTTAACATTTTGACCATACACCACTTCTTTAAATAGAAAACTTTTTCTAATAAACAGAATTGTGATGCAGAAGCAAATAAGAGGTCAAAAAATAATAAATTTGAGGTAATTGGTAAAGTTTTGGATTTTAAATCAGTTTGCTCGGTCGCTTATCAAAAATTTAGCTTTTTCCTTCAAATGAACTACGATCAACAAGCTCCAGTAAATTGTCGATTATTATAAATAATAATAATTGAATTACAGTACTTTAAAATTGTTTTTTTGTAAATGGAGCTGTCGAATCTTGGATACATTTTTAGTTCGCTAGTCTAATCCTTTCCTTTGCTTTGCTCTGATATCGATCAGCATTTCCCTTGGTCTGTTCTCTTATTAATTTCACAAGATTTAGAGTAGCGGTGGGCACGCAGTGGCTCCGGGAGCAGCGTCTGATCCCAACTTAGGTAGACTCTGTTGTTGTGGATGTTGTTGTAGTGCTCCCGAATTCAGATTTCGTGCCCCCCGCTGATTTAGAGACTTACTTTTGATCAGCACCTGCAGCGACTGATTGTTGGGTGTGCCATTCTCCAGATGGTACGGTATGACAGTGGTCAAGTATTTCGGCTCCGGACCTGCAAATGTTTTAGAGTTGGAGTTGGATTAGAGACATGGGCAGACAAGTGTTTCTAAATGTACTATATAATCATACGCACCTTGGAACTTGCCACGTTTCTTCTCGACGTGATACTGTCGACGCTTGTTCTGCACGGCCAAGAGCAGCGAGATGAACGAGTTCTTCAGTTCCTTTTCGTACTCGAGCTCATCGCGCAGCGCCAGCTCATTGATCAGTGTCTCGCTCAGCTCCTGGATTAGCATCTCCATCTCCATGTACAGCTCATTCAACTGTGTGCTGCTCAGATATTGTAGCTCTGAATTTGGTACAAAAAATGAACATGAATCATTATCGGTATCAATATATATCAGGGACCGTAACGATTATAATTTTTAAAATATAAATTATTAAGTAAAAGTTATATGTTGATTTTTACTAAAAAAAATTAAATGAAAACTCTTAATTTTCGATCTAAATAAAAAAATTATAAAATAATAATTAAATTTTTATTTAAAAATTATAATCAAACTCAGTTTCAGTTTTTATTATAAAAATTGAAAATACAAATTATTTTTTAATTTTTACTATAAAAGTTGAAAATAAGAATTATTCTTCAATTTTTATTATAAAAGTTGAAAAAAAAAATTTACTGCAAACGTAAATTGAAAAAACATTTTTATTTTCAATTTTTATAAAAAAAAATTTAAAAATAACTTTTATTTTCAATTGCTAAAATAAAAATTGAAAACTAATTTTAATTTTCAATTTTTATAATAACAATACTTTTATTTTTCATTTTTATAATACAAATTGAAAAATAACTTTTATTCTATAGTTTTTAAATAAAAATTGAAAATAAAAGTTTATCCATTTACTCATAGCTCTTATTTGCGGTCCCTGATTTTTATGTTAGCTCTCACTTACTCTCAGCGTAGAGAGGCGCACCGAGAACCTCGCGTGCCTTTTCAATGACCTCGGAATCGCAGTTGTCGGGCTCATCGAGCGGACTCTCTGCCTCATCCATGATGTCATCGATCTCCTTGATCACCTCCTCCACCGTCTTGATGGGCTCATCCACATCTCCGTTGAGGCCGTTCAATATCAAGGCGTGCATATCCAAATCATTGGCCACCGCTTCATCCTCGCTGGTCAAGTCGTTGAACTCATCTCCTGGTGTTTGCGCATCCAGTTGTTGTAGCAGTTGCTGTTGTTGATGTTGTTGTGGATTTTGCTGATTTTGTTGCTGCTGCTGTTGTTGTTGCTGGTTGCGTTGCTGCTGCTGTTGCTTCGTACGGACCTGTCCCAGATTTAAGGTCGGCATGTGCATCTGGCGTGTGTACGACTTGGACCAATCGATGGGCAGAATGTTGCCAAAGTTACCGGTTATGGTCCACCACATTCTGCAAATTAACAAGTTTAATCGACATTAGTTTCGCCAATATTCATGATCTTTATCCTATGCTCTAACTACACTCTTTCTATAAAAATCTTTGCTCTCTTTATTTCTATTCCTGACTTGACTTTTTCTATATTTACTGCTCATTATTCCAAGTAAAGTTTAAAGCATACCTGTTAAATAATGATTAGTAATCATAATCATTAGTAATTAAAATATTTTTGTATAAAAGTCGAACTAATGATTAAATTACTATTTTTTTCGGCTTTGCTCAAATATTTAATGATTACGATTACAAAAAATAAAAAATAATCTAAAATTATTATAATTATTCAAAAATAATCAGAAAAATTCAAAAATAATCTTTTTGAGTATTCGGATTATTTTTGATTTTTTCCTGATTATTTCTGAATATTATTGATTATTTAGTGAAAATCAATTTATTTTAAATTTATACAATCAAAGTAGCCAAAATTATCAGAAAAAGTAAAAAATAATCCGAAATAATCAGAAAGACAATTTTTGATTATTTTTTCTGATTATTTTTGAATACAGTCGAACTTCCCTAACTCGAACTTCCCTAACTCGAATTTTCTCTAACTCGAACAAGATCGAGTGGCAATAGCGTTTACTGAGCAAATTTCATACAATTCTGTCTCCCTAACTCGAACTTCCCTAACTCGAATTTCTCCCTAACTCGAACAAAAATATTGGCCCGTACTTCTGTAAGTCGAATTTTTCGGGAAAATCTCCAACAAAGTTTGAATTTTTTTTCGTTTCTATTTTATACTTTTGTTACCGGTTCGTTTGAATATGTTATATTGATTTACATTAGCATATGGTGATGAAATATGATAGAATATTGCATCAAAAATTACTTAAGCTTTTGAAATTGCTATAGGAAAGATGTTCGTAATGTACTTCTTTGTCAGCGGATCAGTGTACTAAAGTGTTTAAGGAAATATTTAAACTTATTAGTAGTTAAGGAATTTAAAAGTAGACCAAATAACTTAAAGTTGCTGAAAAATGTGGTATCTAAGCAAAAACATTTTTCATTATATTATAAAATGAAATATTAATTAAATAGGGAACTTATTCTGGATACGGCAAAAGAACGAAGAAACCAATTTTTGAGAATATTAACAGGTCTTGAACAAACTGGAATCCCTTTTTGTTGAAAATAACAGAAAAAATTGAAATTTGAATTGTACTTATGATTGAATGCATTTGTAGTTTTTTTTAAAACACTAAAAAAAAAATTCCCTAACTCGAAGTCTCCGTAACTCGAACTTTTTTCTTGGATAATGGTGATTCGAGTTAGGGAAGTTCGACTGTAATTATAATAGTTTTAGATTATTTTTCGTAATCGTAGTCTTAATCATTAAATAATCACAAATTTTTCAACAGTGAACTATATAGTCACTACGATTATTTCCAAAAATAATCTGATTGATTAGTAATCCTTATCGAAATTTAGAGACTTAAAGCATTCGACAAGAATTTGTAAAAAAAATTAGAAAATACGATTTTCAATTAACCAATCAAATTTATTTACAAGTTTAAACTAAAAACTAAAAAGTTTGCCGCCATATTTCATAATTTATATGCGATTTAATTTTGAAATTTCAAAGTTTTGATTATTTTACAATATAAACTTACGACAAATAGAAAGATGTTTTCTAATTATTATGTCAGTGCATTTGCACTGTAATTCTAAAACTCTGCTTAAAAAATAACAAATGTATGACAAACTAGTTCAATTAGCAATCTTAGAAAGTAATTTATTAATTCAAAGTCATATTTCAATATTTAAACAAAGTTTAAATTCTGAAGTTTGAAGTTTTTTGCTTTTTTAAGCTTTTGACAATGAAAACAGATTTCTTTAATATTTCAACAATTTTTTTCTGCTTGTACCTCAGAAAATTTGCACTTAGATTATACTATGGAATTTTGTTTGGTATTTCAAATGACAATATATATTTTTTGTTTCTTATAATGTGTACAACATATGGAAAGAAATTTCTTTCCTAAGAATGTTTAAATCAGATAATGTCCGATATATGTTCTAAAAACTCAGACTTTAGTAAGCTAATAAAAATATTGATTTAATTTAGTTAAAAACACGTTTTAAAGTGTTGTGTATAATTTTGCAGAAAAAATAAATAAACTATTAGAACTAGTCATAAGATGTCTACAGATGTCTATAGACCAGACTATATTCATGTCAATATCTATAAAGAATTTAAAAAAAATGTGTTAATTTGTTGCACAAAGACTCGTTATACGCATGGGAACCGAGAAGGGTAGAGGATGGTCAGTCAGGCTAGTAAAGAAAAATAAATAAGTACGTGTATATGCCATAAGCGCCAACAATTTTTCGTTGGCAGTAATATAAATTTACACAGAATTTTTTTTATGGCCGCTTTTAGCGCACTGCGACCAGCGAATGCACAAAGAATTTTTTCTTGGATATTCATTTTGAATCAGCAACAAATGGTTCATGTTCCACCCTCCTCGAGAGCATCAACAACAACAAGCGGCAAGCGACAAGAAACAAGTAAGAATGCGACTAAACGAGAGTAATATCCCACTAGCAGATATCCTGTAATCGAGGTTAAACCTATGTATACTTAATTCTTTATTGATATCGATAATCCTGTACGAAAATGATACTCAAGTTGTACTAACGTTTTTTTCTATACATCCTACATTTAAAAAAAAAAGCAGTCGACTAACAAACACTCTGTAAACATGTCTACTCCTATATAAAAGTTCCCTTATCGATTACTTTGATTTTATCATTACAACTAATGTTTTTCTTACCAAATTTCTTATTTTTTTCTAATAAAATGTAACTTACAAATGTCCTCTAAGCATGCCTGTTAAATTTCGATTCGAATTATTAATCAATTAGATTATTTTTGGAAATAAACATAGTGACGATATAATTCACTGTGGAAAAAGTTGTGATTATATAAAAATTACGATTACAAAATATCCGAATGATCTAAAATTATTACAATTATTGAAAACTAATCAGAAAAAAAATTCACAAATAATTTGATTATTTTTGATTTTTTCTGATTATTTTTTATTTTTATTTAATAATTTTAGATTAATTTTGATTTTTTGTAATCGTAATAATTAAATAATTGGGCAAACCCGAAAATAGTCGTAATTTAATTATTAGCTCGACTTTTAAACAAAAATAATCTAATTTCTAATGATTATGATTACTAATCATTATTTAACAGGTATGCCTCTATTCATTTATTTTATTCATAGAATAAAAATCAATTTCAATTATTTATTCGCAATGCGATAGCGATTATATAAATTGCTTTGATCAGAAGTGCGCAAAATAGCAATAATAAAAATACAGCTTATGCTTTTATATTAAGAAACAAATAAATCCGGGGTGCTACAGAAATCGCTTTAGCTTGAAAGCTTCAAAGCGAAAGCGATTTCTGTGGCACCCTGGAATGACTCGTCAATTTATACATGCCCTTTCTTTGGACACTTTCCGGTTACAGGGTATAACAAGAGAGACGAGTGGCACTCGTTATGCGATTTTTGTGTGTGCTGCAATGCATCTTACTTACAAATAAAGCGAACGAAAAATGAAATATGTGAAAACTCGCACAATAAACTGCCAAGTGCCTGGTGATGACTAGTTATACGAGTACGTAGTTCGTACATAGTACTTAGATGGTCTGCTTTCGTAAGGAGTTGCAACAGATTGATAGGAAATGGGGGAAGGAAACTGCAACGTCCGTCCCACAACGTCACTGGCAGATAAAATGCCTCATTAGCTTGCCACAGCACGAGGCATGCAAATGAGATGCAATTAAGATTCAGATTGGATTGGAGCAACAGAAGAAGCAACAACAGAATGTCAAATGGTTTAGCTAATTTTTTATCTATTGTTTTTTTTTCTGTAGATTGGAAACGCAAAGACAAACAAAATGTAGGCAAATTGCGACGAGTAGCTCAAATTGCAATTGGCATTTTGCCAGTTGCCAATTGTCAGTTGTGAGTTTGCCAGTTGCCCAGATTCGTGCAGAGTTTGTCAGACAGTTTGTCTGGGGCAACTATGTAAATTTGCTGTGGCACAATTGCTATCAAATTTCACGATCAATGCCAATCATTTAATTGCCAGCATTTGTAGACGTTTTGGTTTTGTCTTACAGCTGTTGTTGTTTCCCATAATTATTCATGCTCTACATTTGAGCAATTGAATGATGCTGACGCCCTCCTTGTTGTTGTTTTAGTTGCTATTGTGTTGTTGTTGTTGTTGATTAGCTGATGATGTTCGCTGTTGATGTTGTTGATGATCATGATCATGATCATGATGATGAGCATTTTGCACTTGAGCGCTTTAACAGCACAATCTCAAATTGCCTTGAGAAAACGAATCGCTGCGCTCTGAATCTCGCTCAAAACAACAGCGAGCATTTTAGAACGAGCAGTTTCTACAAGCCAACGAACGAGTACTTCTTAGATTTTTATTAATTTTGTGTTTAAAATCTCGGTTAAATATTAACAAATTAAAGTTATTTCGAATTCTCGCTCAAAACAACAGCGAGTATTTTAGAACGAGTAGTTTCTACAAGCTAACGAATTCTATAACGAGTACTTTACAGATTTTGTAAAATAGTATGAGTAAAAATTACTTTTTACTATGAATCCCGCTGAAAACAACAGCGAGAATCTTATAACGAGCAGTTTCTACAAGCTAAGAATTCTATAACGAGTACTTTAAATTCTCTTATTAATTTTGTGTTTCAAATCTCGGTTAAATACTAACAAATTAAAGTTATTTCGAATTCTCGCATTTTAGAACGAGTAGTTTCTACAAGCTAACGAATACTATAACGAGTACTTTAAAGACTCTTATTAATTTTGTGTTTCAAATTTCGGTTGAAAATTAACAAATTAAAGTTATTTCGAATTCTCGCTCAAAAAAACAGCGAGCATTTTAGAACGAGTACTTTACAGATTTTTAAAAATAGTATGCGTGAAATTTACTTTTCACTATAGTGAGTGTTTCAAATAATCATTTTCATGCTGCGCTCTCAGAGTCAGAGTATGTATCTCGCTTAAGCCACAGCGAGAATTTTATAACGAGTAGTTATTACAAGCTAAGAATTCTATGACGAGTACTTTAAGGACTCTTAAAATTGTTATAATTAACATTTTGCTAAAATATTAACAAGTGCTTATACAAATAAAAGTTATTTCAAATTCTCGCTGAAATGTCAACGAGTATAAAAAGCTTAAGTCCAAGCATTTTCCATTATAGCGAGTGTTTCAAAGAAACAATACCGAGTAAGTATATTTTACAAGCAAATCATTTTTTTGTGATTTTAAACAATTGCAAGCATTAAATTTAATCAACAATAAGAACGATTTTATAACAATTTACGAATGTAAACTGAGTTATAGTTACTATAAACAGCAAACCATGTCGTTTATTTTAATTTATTGTTATTAAGAAGTTTTCTTGGAAACATTTTGTCTTGAAATTTATAAGTTCTCTAGTGGAACCGGAAGTGTTAAATGACAGAATATATTTAGAAGAATCTGAAGGAAATGCTAAAATTGAACTCAGAAAAAGATACAATCTTATGTCGTAGCTGACAGTCGCAGAGATCTTTTTTCTGGTACCAGTTCTGTCTTTCGTATATTTATGACGTTTGCGTCAGGAATTTATGGTATTTCCTTATATATCATTTAAATTTTATTTTGTTTTTCAATTTGCTTGGTGGCGTTTCATTTCGCTGGAAATGAATAATGTTTTTACTTTGCATTTCAGTTTGTTTTTGCCATTTTCCATGTGTAAATAAAAATCACAAAAATAGCGGAAAATGTGAGAACAAAAAAAAAAAAAAGATAGAACCAAATACGAAATACGCTTTGTTAAACTAATTGCTGTGGGATTCAAGTTAATCTGAATTCTGACAAGGAATATTGTATAAAAGAAGACACAAGGCAAATCCATCAAATCGAATCATCATTTATAGATAGTGAAAAGCTGTTGCCCAATTCTAAGTATAACTGATTAGCTAATGATTGAGAAAACAATTCTTATATATGGACATCACACCAATGTCTTAAACAAATCGTTTCAAATTAATAATACCCTCTAAATAGCGCACAGAGAGGCAAATAAATAAATCAAAGCTTTGTACTTAATGCTTATCTTAATTAAAATCTGTCTATATTTGGAATATAAGCATTCTAAATAGTTTAATTAAGGCACATTTTCTATTTAGTACAGGGTAATAAATTTATTGAAATGTATGCGACCAGAAAATACCCTATACACAATTATCAAGCAGTGCTTTTGTCATTTATAAAAAAAAAAACTAAAGTGATCTTCGCTTGTTAATATATTTCTAAAAGTATCTCAGCTGTCTGCTATTTGAGCATACCTGCTTACGATTTTTTCTAAGTACAGGGTATGCAACAAACAACAACAATCAAAGGCCAAAGATGAAAAATGTGCGAAACAAGCGAAGCGCGCAAATCGTTTGCGACACTCGGAAAATGCGTCAGGTAAATAAATATCTACACATACACATACACACAGATGTATCTATGAGTCTGTGTGCATGTGTGTGTGTATATAGTTATATTTTTATATGCACACGTAAATGGTGCATGGGATCGACTGTGGTATGTGTCGAGGCCGAAATACATATAAATCTTCATTTATGTAGGTCTGTAAAGCTGCACATACACAAGAATATATATAATATACATATGTATATATATGCAATTATATATCTGTATATTTATTGTTGTATTTGTGGGCTACATATTTGGAGCGACAAGATCAGTGGGCGATTGTTGACTTGACGCACAAATCGAATGAATTATTTTCAATAAAACAAACTCAAGTAATTAGCTGATTAACTGTCAAGTAAAATGCTTAAGATAAATGCAGATATTTAGCATAGTATGCAGTCCAATACCCTATAAATTCAGATATATAACAAACCCAATGAATTATCTCAATTTATTATAGTTAAGAAAGGAGAATTTTAAAAATAAATACATATTATCAATTGTGATCAATTATGTATGTAGTTAATGTTCGCATCAAAAAGATGAAAAAACTGCGACACATTTCAATCTGCGATTTATAATTGCTAAGTAATACGACTTTTATTTAATGTATATACTAGATGATCATTATTTATACACTTTTTCATTTGTTGATTTTATAAATTTATTAAAAATTAATTGTCAGGTTTTTGTCACAATTCAAAAAATTCCTCATGTTCTTAATATGTTGTTTTGTTAAGTAATTCTAATTTCATTGAGAAATATGTAATTTACACTTTAAACGTAATAAAGATCACCAAGAGGATATTTTTGATCTATTAAAAATTGATTATAGATCTAAAACAGATCCGTGTAATCGTGTAAGCCTTGACTTTACAAAAGATCAACAGATTTTTATTCCAAGCCAAGACTATGAAGCCTATCTTGCTATTCATTTAATTAAGCAGTTTTAAAAGTAAATAAAATTATTCGGAATAGGCAATGATATCATTAACAATTTCTAATGCTTATTATAGTATATCTGGTCCCACTTTGAAATAATTTCTAATAGAACTAAAACATTGAACGAGTCACAATTTTAATACAAATTCCAGACAGTTTTTTTCCCATAACACAAACTCAAATGTTTGAATTGAAATTTCCATCATCGAGTGGGGCAATTAAGAGATTCTCTGGCATCACAATAATTCTTAATTATTAGAGGAACGAAACATCTTCTATGGCACTTATCAGAAGCGTGAAATCAACGCAATAAGCGATGAATGAACCCTGAACTCTCTTACGACATGCTGATGATTGATCGGACAGACAGACAGACGGACGGACGAACGGCGTTATCTGTTGCCCATTTGGTTGGCTCCAACCCTGACCGATATCTCTCACTCTCTTTCTTTCGCTATTGCCTTCTCATTCTGTGGACAACGTTGATGATATGCATAGCGCATATGTTGGAGCGACAATTAGTGGCTCAATTTCAACGGCGATTTCCGAGCAACGCCCACGAAATGAGCTCATCCCCAACTCTATTCCTATTCCTACATTCCTGCCTTTCCCCCCCGCCCTTTCCCTTCTCTCCGTTCTTTTCTCATTCCATATGAAAATTAATGCGTAAATATTTTAATGAATTTTAATTGCAGTACTTAGATAACGCAATCAATTTGTGTCCAACTGATGAATCAGTCAGTCAGTCTGACCAAACCACATGACATATTTAGTTGATCTTCATTGCGATCATTGCGATGATGATGATGATGATAATGCTAATAATGATGAATATTCATGCGCCAACACAAGTGGCATTTCATTCACTTGACTTCACTTCATTTCGCCCACGTAGCGTTTGAATTTTACATTTTTTTTTTGTATTTTATTTTATATATTTTAATTGTGCTTGGCCTTTTTTGTGTTTCTTCTATCCATTATATTTTTTGTGATTTTTTTTTGTCGTTTTAATTTGATCTTTTTAGCTATTACTATTATTATTATTATTTTTATTATTTTTGTTGCAAACAACTTTCTAATGCGCTTATTTATTGCGATACCATCACAGATAGACGCAGTTTCTGGCTAAAAATAGTACTAGGTTCAATTTGTAATCTCTACACTTACTCTCTCCTGTTCGCTCTATCTTTCTCAGCAGCTTGAGCTCTTGAGTATAAGCTAGAGATAATACAAAATTCAGATAATGTTATCAGAAACACCAAACTCTAGGTGTGAATTTTAATTTCAAGCACACATTGATTTCTTTCATTTAAAACTTCTTAAGACATTGACATTTTTATCTATCTATCTATCTCCGTCTCTCTTTCTGCCACAAACAAAAGTCAGACTCCAAGTCGAATTCTCTCTTACTCTCTCAAGAGAGCATTTTTTTTCAGTTCTGTTTTGCGCGTCATTCGTAAACGTTCCCTTGAAATCTTTCAATGTAGACCTAGTTCAATTTGAATTAAAAATCATTCACACACCTTGAAAAACTTCAACAATTTATAATTGCATCTTTAACAAATTTCCAATTTGATCATTAATTATCAATCAAGATTCCAGTTTTATTGGTACGTTCAATTATGTATATTTTTAAAATTATGTGCAGCAAATAATTGTCTGCTTGGATGTTGTTTGTGGTTTTAGCTTGGGCAATCGGTTGAGGATTGGCTTTAAAACTCTCTGGCTGCGGTTCGTTCACACGTCTTCTCACTCAAGCGCAGCACAACATTCACATGTTTAATTTTCGGCTTTTCTCAAGAAAAAAAAAATATAAAAAGAAAGAGATGGAAATCAGCACAACAAACATTAAATGCCCTTTGTTTGAATGTATAAGCTAACTAAACAATGGACATCAAGTAAATTTTACAAAAATAATAAGATATTAAACACCCAAAAGTTGACAAATTAAACATATAATAGATTTTAATAGATATAAATAAAAAAGTAAGAAAGTAATAAAAAAAATTTTAATTCATCCAACATCAGCTAAGTAATAAAAACATGCACCATTTCATATTTAACATAAAAAAAGAGGTTCGAAATCTTTTGGAAATTCAGATGAAAAATATAGAAATGTTATTTTTAAATACATGCAATACTAGATGACATAGAGAGTTGAGATGCCCCCTCACAGCAAGAGTGTAGAAAGTAGAGAGACGGGGGAAGCAACATTTCATTTCATTTTATTGTGCATTGTGCGAGTGTGAAAGTTTTCGCTGGGCCCAAAGATACACACACACACACCGACTTATAAATAAGTAACTATGTAAATGTATGTATTTATGTAGATGTAGGCTTAAAGCAATCATTAACTGTAACTTAAACCGAAACCGAAACCTAAACTAAAAACTGAACTAAAACACAAAGTGCGGCAAACACTTCAAAGCATTCTAAATTTAGTTGTTCACACTTTGCGTTGGCACACAAATTTCAGATACACAGTGCAGATACAGATACATTTACCTAACACATAGATAGATACAAATGGGGACAGAAGCGTTGACAATTGTTCTTGTTTCTGATAATCCCTAAGGGGTGACGACTTTCAAGGCTGATTTTAATGTTCTCATTTTTAATATTTGTTATTTTTACTTTATTAAATTACTACACAAAAGTGTGGCTTCAATTAGCCTCAATTTATAGTTAATTATTTTATTTTCTTGTTTAAATAGGCCATAAGCGAAAGAAGACAAATGGAAAGGAAGGGAAAAATACTGTTCTATGGCTTCCATGACGGCGTTAACAACGTCAACGATTTTGCTTGTGTGTTGTCAGTTATGTGGCCCATAAATAACAGCCAAAACAGCAATGCGGCTAAAATAGACAAAAAGCAATCAATGTAACGTATCTGAAAATGAACAACTAATGATCATTACGTTCCAAAACCAAATAAAAAAACATCATAATCATCATTATTATTGTGTACACTCTTCAACTTCAAAGTGCCAAAGCTGTCAAAAGGTTTCTGAATGTCGAAGAATAGATAAATGTTCATTGAATGTGAATCAATTGAAAGACTTTGCAGTTTTCAATTCTGCCACTTTCCTTTTATTAACTTCCATATGCAGCATCTGCATTTACTTGTCATCCATGTTCACTTTTGGTGCTCTGTCAAATTTTAAAAATTGCTGTGTTTGAATCTATCTGTTTGAATCTATTGTCATTTTTAATTTGATTTAATAATAAATTTCAAGTTATCTGTTCCCTTTGTTTCACAATATCGTTTTTGCATTCAATATTATTTCGTAAATTAGCATATTATTTGATCGTACTTGAATCTATCTGTATTAATTCACATTTTATTAACATTTGCCTTCTTCTCTATTTATTTTATATCCCTTTCTTTTTGTCCATCTTAAGTTTTTCCTCATTTCTTTACTTTATTTCTTAGTAGTTTTCTTATTCTATTTCAACCAAAAAAGTATCTTCCCAGACAATTTATTTAATTTGTGCTATCAGATTTCATAGAATTGATTAACTTTCATATTTACATATTCTTATTTACATATTGGTCACTTAATTTGAGCTAAACTTTAATTAATTTCATTTAAAAGATAGACAATAAAAGCTATGCAAATACTTTAATCTAAATCAATTGCAGTTTCAATTGCTTAGTTTTTCTTACTGAAAAATGCGTTGCAGTTTTCCCATAAGTTTCCCTGGCAGTCGCTGAATCATCGGTGATTTGATTGCCCTCCACCTTCCATTTCAAGGACTTGCTGTGGTGTGAGAAGGATGTGACAGAGGCAATTGGAAATTGGTGTGAATTTTGGGGCGTGCCACATGAAGAGCATGAAGAGCCAATTCAATTTCGACTCAAACCCCTTTTCAATTGATTCCATTTTTATTCATATTCAACGCAAACACAAACACAAACAATTTCAACGTTGGCTCCGTTTGTTTGCCGCCGGCTTGGCGTTGTCCTTGACTGTATTTATTTTGTTTCCCCTATTTCTCCATCTCATCAAATGCTCAAATGTTGTTTACTGCTGTTGTTTTTATTGTTGTTGCTATTGTTGCTGCTGATGATGATGTAATAGCCAGCGGCAGCAAAGTTGTTCAATTCACAGTCGATTCGTGTGCGAAACTCTTTCTCTGGATATTAGTCATTTGTATCTGTATCTGTAAATGTATCTTTAGCTGTATCTGTATCGGTAAATTAAGCTGTATCTGTATCTTTCAAGGCTGCAAGCTGGTTCTAAATCTAATCCCCAAGGGTTATGGCTAATCTTTAATTATCGAAATTATGATTCGATTTGGAGCTTAACAAAACACAACTTTTAATACATTACATGAATATCTTTCCCATCTATAATTTAATTTTGGGCTTTTATTAAATAAGTTGAAAGCAAAATAAAACTCATACGCTTAATATGGACTCTTAAAAAAGTTAAAAATTTGTGATAAAGAATTTTTAAAGCTTAAAATAAGAAATAATACATTTTTTTTAAGCACTATTCAAACCTTAAATATCAAGAAATAATAAAAAAACTTCCCACAGATCGTCGAGGGGGGCTTAGAGGACAATAAGCTGGCGCTTTTCGTACAAAAGGTTAATGTCCTTTGGCAGTTTTGGTGCAGGAAATGACATTCAAGCAACCCCAATGGCAACAAGAACAACAACAAGTCAACCCCATAACAATTAAGGGTCTAACCGAGAGTCCTGTCAACCTTATGCATTCGCATATGTCAGTTCGCTTCCTCTTCGACATTATCCAACCCCATACTCTCCCTCTCCCTCACTCTCATGCTTTCTATGTGGCGTAACACGCATACGCCATGTTGTTCAACCTCCAGCATGACTCATACGACCCGGGGGGATGTTATTAGTTGCGAAACTACCCCCGGTCTATATTTATACATACAATTTGATTATTGTTTTTGTTGCTGTTCCTTTGTTGCTTTTCAGGATATGTGTTGCTGCACATTTTCAAGGATACATCAACAGCAACTTCCTCGCTCCTCCACTCGACTGTCTTTGTAATACGAGCACTCAATTGAATATTTATAGTTGAAAGCATAAAGCCGACGCCTTTCATAATTGATTAAACCGAACGCTATCGAAATTTAAAACCCCATAACCAAGTCGTTGTCTGAGTGCTTGACTTTAAAATTGTGTTTAAACTGGGCTTAAACTAATGCTTAACAATGTTTAACAATAACTATTCAATATTACTTGAAAAAGATTAAATTTATTTATATTCCAATAAAATATGAAATTTCAAATTTCAAGGTAAAGGTTCAATTAAAAAAGTTAAATCTAAAACGCCGATCTGTGGTCTTAAATTGACAAACTGAGGTAACAAATTGATTTTAAAGCAATTTCAAAGCTTGCTAATTTAAACTTGCTTCTGTATTCCTTACCATAATATTATAATATTCTAAAATATTATCATAAGCAATATAAACACCTTAATATCATTTGACTTAATATTAATAAAATTGATTAAAAATATTCAAAAGACAACTGCAAAGATCGTTGAACAAAATAATAAATTCATATGCAATAAATAAATGATATCATGTCAAATGCCAAAAACTTGATATAATATAAATTTAAATTTAATGGAAAGCTATGTGTGAATTAATAAGAGATTTTTATAGCGGTATTACCCAAATTTTCAAAATTGGCGCAAACTTTTAAAGAGATTTCCCTAAGAACAGTGTGATTCCCTTAAAAAAAAAAACTCGCGTGGTTGTCGAAATTAAAGTGCCACACATCAGAGAAGAGGCAGAGAGCGACAGAGAGAGAGAGAGAAAAAAAGAAGACAGCGACTTCCACAAGCGGCATGTTAAATTTACAGCGCATCTTGAAACGAGTTTTGTTTTTTTTTTTTTGGTTTAGTGGCAACTTGTGCAGCATTCCGGTGGCAGGATCTGGCGACAGGACATTGAACTTAACTGCAAAGTAGGTCGCAGTTTTTTTTTTTGGCATGCGCCACATCCAGCTGAAAGTTCAGCCAAAGTTTCAGCTGCAACTTCAACGTCAACGTCCAATAGCTGACAATTATAACAAGGCATTGCCGCATGTTGCTGCCACATCCACTGCTGTGTTGCATCACTCACAGACCAGTTGCGGGCCACAGAAGAAATTGCAAGGAAAAATGCAAGAAATGCAATTGAAATGAAAAGTTGTATTGCGCCAGCTGGCAAATCAAACTCAAACTCAAACTCTTAAATCAGTTATGTCAACGCGGGGAATATCAGGTAAAAAAACAAGGGGGAAATGTGGTCGACAGCGTCGCGTGTCCCACGCGCTCCTCATGCAAATGGCTGCAAATGACAGTTACTAAGGTATACAAAACAAGCCAGAATGCAGTAGTCGAGATAGCCGACCATAAGATACCCGTTGCTCCAGAGGCTTAAACATTGCTTTCTACATTATATACAAATATTATGACAAATTTGAATCTATCACAGAAGTTTAAGGCCCTATTCTCTTTCAGCAAAAAATTTTATTCGACTTTTTTTTTTTTGCATTTATTTATAGCTTGGGTAGTTGTGAATATGCCCCTAAAAGGATTTTTAGAAATTCGAAATACTTAAGGAGATATGGCCATTTTTATCCAGCAATGTTAATGTTAATGCATGTGAAGTCAAAACTTTAAACGCGTTTATCTCGAAATCACGTTTTTCGAGCTGGCGGCCACGATTCCGCCAGGTTCTACTGAACCGATTTGGATGAAACAAAGTTTAATCGACGTAGAATTGTCACCATTCTGGCCCGTAGTAAAATAAAAATTTTGCGATTTTTTTTACTATTTTTTTTTTACACTAAACTACAAAAAAATGGGTCCAAATTGAAATTTTTTTTTGAATGGCCGCCATTTTGTCAAAAAAAATCGCAAAATTTTTATTTTACTACGGGCCAGAATTACATCTATACTGATTATAACCCCGTTTATTTTTTTCATTTCCGACGCTCCGGAGACCCGGAATCGTGGCCGCCGTGACGACACCTTTTTTTTGCACCACCAAATTTGAAGTCTCATTACTTTTTGAACAGCCCTCGTATCGCGGCGAAAAAAATTTTTTTATTTTCTTTCATTCATTACTAATTCAATAAAAAACAAAATTCAAATATTTTTTTGCGTTTTCAAATGAGAATTTTTTCAAAAAAGGTCCAAAAACAGCAAGCTGAAGGAGAATAAGGCCTTAAGTTTCAACTCGAGACTAACTTTAAATTGATTTTTTTATGATTTTCAAAAAATCATAGAGAAACTTTTAGCATTAAAACTTTTTTTTTTAAATTGAGGATAAAAGTTAAAAAATTTGATTTTTACACAAAACTCGAAAATTTTCAAGTGATTTTCAATATTTTCAAATTATGAGTTGATTTAACTTTAGTTTTCTGTAAATACTTTTGATTAGGTCTGAATTTTAGTAAGTTGTAATTGAAGCTTTTGATTAAAGTTGCTTTTTGTGCTGGTTGAAATAAGCTGTGAGCTACTGTATGTAGACAGATGGACTCGATGATCAAATATCAATGTTACATCCATGGCAACGAATGGAATACACCCTTGTACTCTACCGCGCAACGGGTATACAAACCGGAAAGCGGGCCCACAACAGCTTACCAACTGACTGACTGACTGGCCATATATGCAGTGGACAACGGACAGCGGACAGTGGACAGTGGACAGTCACATGGTTGCATGGCACATATGGTCAGCCAGTCTTTAAGTGGCACATATGCAGCGGTTTTTATGTCGCCGCCACATGCAACAACACAACAAAACCAAACATCATGTTACACTACAACCAAATTGAGTGCCAATAAAAACAAAAGCTAATTACATTTAATATTTATTTCAATCACTAAGTAATCTCTCAAATCGCTCATATTGCATGGCATTTTACTTTAAAGTTTAAACAAAAAACTTTGCCGGAAACTTAACCAATTTACCAACTTATGGGAAATTCAAAAACCAACCTGGATATAATGAACATGACAAATAAGTGCATTATTTGTTTTATTTTTTATTCTCTGCAGTAATCCAGCCTTTATCACATGCTGTAGTACAACAAGCCGAACAATTATGAATTTACATATTCTTCGTTGAGTTCTTCAACGATTTATTTGTTCAGTGTAGTCTTATGGAAAGAGGGTATTAGAAGTTATTGTTGTTGTTGTGACACAAAAATGTCGCAAAAAAAAGCTGCATTTTTGTAGCTGACAACGCATTAAACATGTTCTTGCAGCACCAAAGAAGGAAACACAGAACACGAATTAATCTTGAATCAAAAGCTACAGACTGTGAAAAGCTTTCTAAGCAGCGCATAACTAACTTTCGAGTGCAGACCTTCGTTGAATGCGGCTGCTGGAAGCCATACACATACAAAAACACACACACAGTTCTAGAAACTTACAACAGTCAGTCGACCTTCGTCCAGAAAGAGTGAGACAGAGAATGTTGGTAATGGGTAACGTAAATATTGACAAGTGTTGGTTTAAGACGCACTTTGCCATTCAACGCGCAGGTAAACAAGAACAAAACGAAAAGAATAACGACGCGTCGTTGACAATCACAGTTAGGCAGCGGCAGCAGCAGCGCTGCAGCGGTTCTGAGATGCATCAGCGGTTCCAGTGCGTAACGGTGAGAGCGAAACAGCGGAAGAGCACTTCACAATGTATGATGGATAGAAGAAGTGGGGAGATGGCAAAAAGGGCCGAAGCTGGCGGAGTGTCTCTCTGCACTTCAATGCTAACCTGGCAGTCGACGACAGGCGTGGGAAGCAGACAGGCAGAAGAAGAGACACCATAGAGGGGGTTGGGGGCAAATGAGTGCGTTATTTACACACGCTACGTAGTTGCCATATGGTGAAAAAAAAGAGTTGATCATGAGTGCATTGGAATGAATTTGGATTTTACTTTCAAAGGAAGATTTATTTATTTGAGAGAGTGAATTGCTAAACTTAGTGTGTATGTTTGATTAATTGGCACTGTTTTGCATTCATATTGGCGTGACTGTACTCGTACTCACACTCGTTATGAATACGAATACGAATCCAAATCCAAATATAAATATGAATATGCTTCATGTGATGTAGTTTGTAGGAGCGCATTAAATATCACGGCATATAATATGAATACAATATGAATGTGCATTCAAAATAATTGTTTATTTGCTCGTCAGCACGCACACATACACACACACACACGCTGCACGCGATTATCAAATTTATTAGCTGATGTCAGCAGTGGCGACACAGCATTGTCCGAAAAAACAAGCAAACAAACCCGAAAAATAAAAACAAATTCGTTTTGCTCAATTTGCATGGTGCAAGCAACAACAGCGATAAAGCTCGCTCTCTTGCCTCTCACATCGTTTCCTTTTACTACAACGCGCTCTTCTTTTGCCCTCTCCTCCCACACGCTCTCTCTCGCTGGTCAACAGGCAAATGCACTCAGAAGTGCTTTTTAATCAGCGGTCGGTCAAGTTACTCTCTCTCTCTTCTGCTGTTGCTTCTCCTACTTGTTGTTGTTGCTATTATTTATGATTTACGCACCGCAAAACGCATCCAATTGTAGTTTTGAAATTGCTTTGCTTGACAAACGCCACTTGCGCTGATTGTGACTTCCCCATTGCGTACACACACACATGCTCGTATCATCATTGATTACTCTGAAGAGGAGGGTGCTCTGAAGGGTGAGTGAAGGGTGCGTTTCCGCCAGTTGCTGGTCAAGGGTTACTTTAACTGCGATGCTGCAATTTTGTGATGCAGTTTAACTCCTAGATAAGCAATAGTCTGAGAAAGCCGTCAACTTTTATCGATCCAACAAATGCTAACAGCACCCCCCACCCTCACTCCCCCTGCCCCAGCAGGATTACGTCGTTACATGGCGCCAGGGTTGGCCAACCAACCAACGGCCCAGAGGGGGATGAGACTGAGGGTGGCACTACTGACGCAGGCGCGTTGCCCGAATACAGTTAGCCAAGTTATTGTTTTGACAGCATTCAAAATGCACATATTTTATTTTAATATTAAATTTTACTATTTTTAAAAAAAATATATATTTAAAAACAAAAAACATACGTTTTTATTTGTCAAAGCAGTTACTTGACATACTGTAGGTGCTTTTTTGTATGCACATATTTTATTTAAAAAATAATTTTACTATTTTTAACTACATAATTTCTAAATAAAATATATATTTAAAAATAAAAAACATACGTTTTTATTTGTCAGAGCAGTTACTTGACATACTGTAGGTGCATTTTTGTATCTTTGTCAACATAATGACATGACTAACTGTATGTATCGAAAAGAAAAACATCGCGCAATGCATTTTACATAACTGATGTTGCAAACCAAGAGAGAGATTAAGAGAGAGATTGAGAGAGAGAGAGAATTTAATGAGTTGTACTTATACTCACTGGCATTCATTCATGATCTCCTCCTGACTGCGCACCTGAACCGGTGCCAGCTCCTCGACATTCTCCTCGTAGTTGCCAAAGCATTTGGTGATTTTCTCATCGAAGGTATTCACCAAATCCTCCAGGCTGCCACCGAATGTCTCTGTGAAATTGTCCACATTGTCGCCGCCACGCTTATCGAGTGCATCGATGGCCAAGCTGCCGTTCAGGCCCGCTGCCACATCGGCCAGTCCCAATTCCGTGAGATTGTGCGTATTGGAATTGCAATTGGGACTTGTGTGGCCATCAACGTTAACTCCTCCCACTCCTCCAGCTCCGTTTTTGCTTATGTGTGCATCGCGCACAGCATCCTCGAGCAGACGCAATTTGTCCTGCTGCTGTTGCTTGGCGCTGCCATCCTTTAGATTCCGATTGGAGTTCAAATTCAGATTGAGCGTGTCGTTCAACACATTCTGATTGGAGATGAAGTCACAGCCGCCCCACTCGTCCGTCTCCTCGAATTTCGCCAATGGAGCCTCGAATTTAAGCTCGGCCATTTTTGTGCCGAGGTCACGCATGGCACGCGGAACACGCGGGACACGCAGGGGAGCTGCTGGCAAAGGAGTTTTGCGAGCTGCTGCTGTGGTTTCAGATTTAGAATAAAGCACACACACTCGCTCTCCTCTCTGTTTTTGTTACTCTCCTTTTTCAACACACTCTTCACTCTCTCGCACACCTTGTGATTCTTATACAGACAACCTGTGCTGAAAATTTTTTGCAACCCCTATTTTATACCGCCGCACTTGCACTTGTCACCCACCGTCTTCTTCGGTCTAGTATTTGTATTTGTATTTTGATTTTGATTTTCAATTCTCTTTTTTTTCACTTTAACTGTGTCTTGCTATCCTCTGTTCACAATAAACAAAAACAATGAAAAAAAAATGTTCGCTGTATTATCGTATTTTGGAAACTGTTTTACTATTTTAAATACGATTTACTGACGAACGTTGTGTTTTAGTTGCACGCAAACCCAAATAAAATAAACACTGCGCTATTCACGAAACGCGCAACACGACGGCAACACGAAACCAAAACACAACGAAAGTTTTTTGCGACTATTCAACAACAGTGTGACCGGATCCAATCAGCTACAAAATGCCTTATACCAGAATACTGTTTTGACCGAAATACTGGCTTGCAGATGCAATTGAAATCGATAAGTATTTTATCACTTTCCAACACTTTTAACAGCCCGCTTAATTTGAATTCCTTAAAAATCCAATTCCAATTGGAAGTATTTAACTCGTAATAAAAGACAGATTGATTTGTTTATATTCAGTTTTATTACAATATAAATTAATATTTATATTTAATAATACATTATTAGAGTCCGAGTCCTAACATTTTATTTTTATTTATTTTATTTTTGTTGTTTATACTGTGTAATATCGAAGCACTCTGTCCAGTGGCATTATTATTATAAATATTTCGTCATTTCATTGTTTTAAACATTTTTTTTTGTTTTCGTCTTGTTTAATTAGCATTTGGGTCAAAAAATATGGTTAAATTTATAGATGTACGTAGTAAGTAGGACTTGTTTTTGCCCATTTTCTGTGGGTTATCATTTAGTGCTCTTGAGAAATGCAATCAAATAACAGAATTGTTAAACATTTGTTTTTTTTTTTTGGATTTGTTAAGTATCTTAAGAGAAGCACATACACATGCATGTGTGTTGATGCCACAAACACACACACATATGCATTATAAGGCTAAGCTACAACAGTTTTCTTTTTTTCTTCATTTTATTTTTGCTTCATTTCATTTTATTTTTATTTTTTAATTTTGTAATTTTTTAATATTTTGTTTCTTTTAAGCAGAGTTTCGTATTCTTGGTGTGTGTTTTGTCTTTGTTGTTAGGTAAGAATTAAATATAAAATAAATATTAGTATATAAATTATATGCTAAAAGAAATGCAAAAACAAATCTCCAATCTCAACTGCACTTAAATTGTTTCTCAAAAGTCGTTGCTTAAACATTTTAAACAAAGTAATATTTATTAAAAAAAAAAATATATAAAACAAAAAGGTAAAAAAATAATAAAACTGAAAAATGGCGTTTCTCAAATTCATTCAGCCCTTTGTTTAATGTTTAGGTTTTCTATATGTATGTTTTATGTTTTTTTATATGTTAAATATGGGCATTTCCACGGGACGTGCACGGGACATTCGTACACATTCAAAGTAAAAAAACGGTAAAAAGGAAACGGTTTTTTTTTCTGATGAAGGGCTTAACATATAGCATTTGATTAGCTCTTTCATTGGTGCAAAGATTGATTTTGGGTAATTTTTCATTTTGAAGAAAAATAGAAAAATTCAAGTGATTAGCACGGGACACAAAACGGAAGTGACTTGTGAGGTCAACCAATTCAAACGCCAATTTCAGCGAATCCAGAGGCAATATTTTAATGCAACTTATTTTTAACTCTTGTGCATTGATGCCTCTTAAAAATGGTTATGATTTTTTCAAAGATGACTTGCACTTTTTTTTTAATTCAATTTGACGTAATTTCGCACGGGACATTGCGCACGGGACATTTTTTACCATCACTTTTTAATGTTCTTTCTGTCTCTCTATTTAAAAATTATATGTCCAAAACAGTCCGAAAAACTTATTTAAATTAAATTTTCAATATATTTCTTTGAATTTAAATGGTTCATGTTACAATTTTACTGTCCTACTAAGTGTAATCGTTAAAATACAAACAGTCCATTTTGGAAGTCAATTTTTAAGAAAATTGACATAAATATGAAAAAGTGAATTTATTCCAATGTAGAATCTATATGTTCATCCTATTTAATTTTTTCCAGTGTATATTGCTTAAATAAATAACTTAAAAACATTTCTGGAAGAAAATTTCAAAAGATGTGAATTTTTGATCAATTTTACGTTTTTGGCCGCGGTGGACCTTTCCGTGGAAATGCCCATATGTAAAAATTGTATAGAAATACGTAAATTGGTTTTGGTGCGGGTAGTATTTTTCAATAAATTAATACAAATTAAATACAGTTTTTGTGGCCTTTCCTCAAATAAATACAATGTGTAATTATCAAATAGTTATAAAATGTAATCAGAGCAGCGAAAAATAATGGAATCTCATATTATGTCAAATATGTGTTAAAAATTATGTTATATTATAATATGTATAAAATAAATGTCTTTTTCTTTCCTTTTCTTTCTCTTCATCCTTCTATATTTCTATCGTCGTTCACACAAACAACAAACAGAAAATGACGCCTTTTGAAGCTTTTATAATTTTTCTTATTTAAACGTCTTTTAGTTTTGTTGTTTTTGTTTGCTTTAGGTATTTTTTCCATTTAGTTTTATTGCTAGTTTGCTATTAATTTAGGTTTTCTTTTTATTTTTAAGCTTGACTCTGTTTGCATGCGTGAGAGAGAGAGAGAGAGAGTTAATATGAGAGAGAGAGAGACAGCATGTGAATGTGTTTGTGTGAGCGAGTGAGTGAATGAGTACAACTGTAGCAGGCTATCCTTTTCCTTTTCTACAGTTAGCTTGTGATTTCTTTGCAATCTTTTTTTAAATAATGAGAAAATTCGATTAAAAATATGTATATGAAAACACTTATGAATTTTATTATTGTGCAACTCGAGAAATAATTTAAAAATATTTTATAAAAACAAAGCACACGAATTGTGATTTGGGATGAGTGTGTGTGTGTGTGTGTGTGTGTGTGTATTTGCCGTTAGTCAACTACATACAAATGTCAGCTATAGGATAGGAAATTTCTTTTCTTTTTATTTGATTTTAATAATTAATGTAGTTTTTTTTTTCTGTGCCTTCATTATTCATTATTCAAAGAGAAATTAAAAAAAAAGCTTAAAAAATCAATGCACAACGCAACATAATTAAATAGCTGACATAGATGTTGTTGTTATTATTATTGTTAATGCTGTTGTTGTTGTTTTTACTGTTATTGTTAGTTGTTGCTGTTGCTGTTTTATTGTTTTTGTTATTGTTATTGTGATTATTGTTGCTGGGCATCTGGAACTTGCCTAACGCTTATTGTTTGTTGGCTTAAAATTGCAGGAC
Source organism: Drosophila recens (assembly GCA_037043495.1). Lineage (NCBI taxonomy): Eukaryota > Metazoa > Arthropoda > Insecta > Diptera > Drosophilidae > Drosophila > Drosophila recens. Next base: position 28,072 of record JBAMBJ010003085.1, on the reverse strand, counting down.
AACATCTCCTCCTTGGCCAATTTGGTGCGATATTCGGCCATCATATCACGACACTGTATGGCGATATCATAAAGCGTTGAGAACATTGTCTCGCCCCTCTTACAGTACGCATCCTGATCATAATCCACATAATTCGTTAGATCATAAAGTGCCTTTGATTCGGCTAGGAAATTCTCCAGAGTTGCATTAACACTACGATGATAATCAACGACCATCTCCTCAGTCTGCTGCAGATCATCAATCGCCTGATGCTGCACAATCAGCTCGTCCGACATTTCATGTTCCTGCAATTAATCAACAAAAAACCAAAATTAATGCATTTTGTCATGTCATACAAATCGTATATCATAGTTTTTACTTAACATTTAATTAATTTTTCTTATATTTATAGCTTATAATTATATTCTAGAGACCAAATCATCTGCTGCTTGCGATTGAATTTCGACTTGCTTTGAACATAATTCTGGGTATAAAATTTATTTAGGTAGTACAAAAAAAAAAAATACATGCACTTAATTTAATTTATCCGGAATTTTGAACATTATTTGGACCAAATAGCAATAAAAATACACCTATTGAATTTACATCTTTAGGTGAGTGTATATGTTTATGTATATACACGGGGATATTAACGTCTTTTTGGACTGACAGGTTTACGAATTCCCAGACGGAGCTTTTCATTTACTTTGGTTTGAATCTAGCAATGGAAAGGACAGTTTACAAATTTCATTCAAATACAGCACAACAGGGTGTAAATATAACATAATAATAAAGCCCCATTTGGACGAGCACTTTTTCACCGACACTTTTTGTCACATTTTGTCAAAAAGCTGTGCGTGTGGCGTAACCACACAAAATTTCAAAGCGTCGGTAGAAAACTAACGCTCACCGATGGAATAGAACGTGTTCTATTTCCATGGTGAGCGACAGGGACAGCTTTTTGTCAAAAAACCGACACTTTTTGTCAAAAAACCGTCCGTGTCGCTCACCATAGCTCACCGATGGAATAGAACGTGTTCTATTTCCATCGGTGAGCGTTAGTTTTCTACCGACGCTTTGAAATTTTGTATGGTTACGCCACACGGACAGTTTTTCGAAAAAATATGACAAAAAGTGTCGGTGAAAAAGTGCTCGTCTGAATGGGGCTTAATGAAAGTTAAGTGAAATCAAGTCGCAATTATATACCGACATGGTGGAATAAACTCTCTGGTGTCTCTGGTGAAGAACTAACAAATTATATCAATACGTGTATCCAACTCCCAGAAAATTATAATATCAACTCTATTACAAAGTGTAATGCACTAATATATGTACCTAAACCAGCGGTGGGCACGCAGTGGCTCTGGGAGCAGCGACTGCTCCCAACTATTTTAAACTAAACTTTAAGCTTAATATTGTAAAATTTAAGTTCAGTTTTTTAGGTCTTACACTTTTTTTACACATTTTGTGACTAACTAGTGGTGGATAGATAATATCTTAATTTCTACACAAATTGGCATCACAATGTCACCATGTCAATGTTCGAGTCAAGTCGTTGAGCACAACAAATTTTAACATAGCAATTACAAAAACATAAACTGCGAATTGGAATATCTTTATAGAGCTTATTTTCAAAATTTTGCTGCCTTTTCCAGGTGTTTACAACTCTTCAATTTTGCTGGGTATCTGCTGGAGTATCATACAATCAATCAATTAAGTTTACCACGACACTTGTCTTTTGGCGTCTGTCCGTGATATTTTTGTTGTAATCTGGGTATATGATAAAGAGTAACGGTCTTTGTGCGTTCCATTCGCCATTTCCAGAGCCTTTCATCGTCCAACGTGCGATCAGCGAATTGCGGTGGCGGTGGCAACAATGTTTCCAACAATTTGACATCGCATTGCCGTATAAAATGTTGTGATATTTGCATTTCGCTGACTTTACGCTTAAAGGCATTCCGATAACGTTCAGCGGCAGTTAACATCTGTTGAAAATCATGTGGAGCACAACGTTTGCTCCCAATGCTCCCATTATTATTCAGGGCTACATAGAAAAGTCGTTTGGTATCGTAGGACTTTTTGGCGCTTGTTAGCACAGGTAACACATTCATTGAATGTAGTCTTTGAATCAGTTCATCTGTACTCGGAATGTTCTTCTTTTCTTTCGATTTGTTTGAAAGTCTGGGCTTCAACTTGGACTTGTTTTCTGCCAATGGTTGTGCAATATTCGAAATGGAAATCACACGGCAATAAAAAGGTGGCTTGTGTCCAGTTCCTGTTGATCGACTCTTAACTGCAGTTGCCAGCACATCCTTGGCTACAACTATCTTTCTGTTTACAACTTTAGATATCCTGGTTGTTGTTGTTGTTGTTGAAGCCGTCTTACTGTTGTTGGCCTCGCTTAACGTACGACTCATTCTCTTAAACATTATTAAAACTAAACTAACAACTAAATTACAACTCTGAAAATTGTTAAATTCGTATAAATTGTAAAATTAACTGATGTTATGCTAACGCTTGCTGGATTATGTGTATAAAATAAACTAGTGTACAAACTGTACTGTCAACAATTACGATTCCATGGCCAACCGAGTTGAAACAGACAGAGACTTGAGGTGTATTTACTAGATCCTTTATACGAATGTCGAAAAATAATACTTAGAATACGAAAATTCGGAAAAAAAAAATAGGAATTCTAAATTAGAAATTGAATAATTAAAAATCCAAAATTACGAATCCGAATAAAGTTATTAGGAAGACAAGAAATGGAAAAGCAAAAATTGGGACGACAAAAATTGGGAAAACAAAAATTAGAAAGCCGAAATCAAAAATATTTTATTGTCTACCCTTTTCTATTTTGATTGCTTTTTTTCGGGCCTATCTCCACAGACAGGAAACCCAAAAATACTTAGCTTAGCTTCAATTCCTAATTTATGATTCCTTAATTTTTCTTCCCAATTTTGGATTCCTCAAGTCTTATTCTTGGTTTCTTTTTCTTCATTTTAAGAATTCCTTAAAAAAGTTTCGGAATTCGTATGAGGTAGCATTTACTAAATGTTGTTTAATACTTACGCTCAGCGAACTAAGCATGGCTAAATCCATGTGGGCGGCATTTCCATTCTTGCTATTGTTGTTGTTATTGTTATGGCCGCGCTGCAGCGATGATTGATGGTGATGATGATGATGTGAATGATGGGCTGATTGATGGGACATGCCAACGCCTTGTTCATCCAATTGTTGATCGTCCCCATCGTCGTCCATTATCTCAATGGGCTCGGCATCGCCATGGGCAATTTCGGCAATATCCTTAACGACCAGCTCCTTGACACGATCCGCATAGCGTAGCGTATTTAACGTATGCTCGCAACTGCTCAATCCCGGCGATATCATGGCAATCATGCAGGTCTTGCTCTTCTCACCAATGAACGAGTCGCGCAACACTTGCGTCAACTTGGACACACGGAATGGCAGATGCGCCGACTGTTTGCCTAGGGCACGAATGCACTCCTTCAGTGCCAACAGAGATTTATTGATCTCAGCACCTTCCATGCGTGTTTGTCGATCTGCCGATGAGGTGTCCACGCCACGCTCATTGCCCGCCAAATCGATGAATGAGAATTTGCCATGAATCTTACTGCTGCCCATTGGACGCAGCACAATTTGGAATACGGCATGCGAGCGCGATGAATTCGAATTGGCCGACGTTTGGCCAGAGGTTCGAGCCGCATTGCCGTGCTGTATAAGTTTCAGCACTTCCTCAACGCTGTCCACCACCTTCTCGGTGAGGCCAACAACTTGCACCTGCTGCTTGCCATCCTCGAGGACGCGCAGCTTCTGCTTGTCGGCCAGCAAATCAAAGACCTACACAAATTAACATTTCATTATTATTATTTATCCATCCACAAATTTGTTCAAGTGTATACTCACTTTGCCGCTGTAGATCTCAAAGAAACTGGCCGAGACGACCAGGTTAAGGGAGCGATAACGCTGACCATTCAATGTGACAAACACATCCTTGGCAGCCATGGCATAGATGCCATTCTTGCAGTCCTGCACCTTGCCGTTGAACTCACCGCCCATGGTGTGGGTCTTGCCAGATCCCGTCTGGCCATAGGCAAAGCATGTCGCCATGCCGCCCTCAAAGATGGTCTTCACCAGCGGCTTGGCTGTGTATCTGCATGTACAAAAATAAAAGGGGCAATTTATTAGTTATAATTGCAATTACTTTTGTAAAAAAATCAACGCTCTAATGTGCACTGATAAAAAAAAAAGGATCTAAAATAAAGATTTTGGTCTCAGAACTAAGAACTTTGGGCATATAAATGCGTGGAGAACATGAAAAAGGTCCACCTCGCCCAAAAACGTAAAATTTATCAAAATCTCACATCTTGTGAAAATTTCTTCTAAAAATGTATTCAAGTTATTTATTTAAGCAAAATACGCCAGAAGAAATTCAATAGGATGAACATATACATAGACTCTATATTGGAAGAAATTCACTTTTTTTATATTTTTGCCCATTTTCTTAAAAATTGTCTTTCAAAATGGACCTTTTGTATTCTATCGATTACACTAAGTAGGACAGTAAGATTGTAACATGAACCATTTTAATTCCTAGAAATATATTGAAATATAAATTTAAAACAAGTTTTACAAGCAAATTTCGATATATCGAATAAAATTTGATGAACAAATTCTAGGCACCAACTAGGTGGAAATCTTGTCACGTTCGCAATGTCGCGTTACAAATTACTAATAAAACTTGTAAAATAAATAAAATGATTGTGACTTATCAAAATTATTTCTAAAATAGAAAGCTACATTATTTTATTATGGTTTAAGAGTATTTTCATCCAATTTACTCGCCACATTTCGCAGACTTTCGCATTTGTCAAAATGAAGTCAAACATGCCATCCATTTTTGTTAAGTTCTCGTTGCATTGTTTTCTATAAACAATTCGAAAACGACGAGTCTTCAAAGCTTGTCTTTTATAATAAAAAGAATGTTGGTAAAATGCATTAAACACGTGACAAAACATTTTTGAAAATGTCAACTTTTGTCATTTTTTTTTTTATTTAAAGACGTACAAATGTCGCGTTTTCGATCCTGGAAATACCCATATTAGATTCCATATTGTTTAATCACTTAAAAAGTCGGAAAACTTCTGAAAAAAGCAAGAAAAGCAGATCAAATACTTTTACAAATATTTTGCCAATAATACAAATACGATATGCAAATGCATTTACTATCAATGACACGAGTACTCGTATCATAACAAAATGGTCGATTTGCCATTGCAGACACGTCTTAATGTCTCAACCCAGTGCTGAGCATTTGCCACAACAAATAAACAAAAGAAAATAATAGAAAAAAAAATAGAAAAAATAAGATGAAAAAGGGACAATGTTTCAAAAATTGAAAAGCATATATCAGGATCCTGGCCATTGTCAGGACATGTCACGCATAACTAAATACAAAGAGAGCCACAGTAAAAGAAACAGAAACAGAAACAGAAGTGAAACAAAAATGACAACAAGAAGCATAAGCTTCTGCCACGGATACGTACAGGATATTAAATGACAGGACAAATGGCAAATGCCTGCCCCATTCTCCACTCCATATTTATCCAGTAGCAGGTACTCGAAGGTAAACGAAAAGCGCAAATCCTGTGAACAAAACCAGGAGACAAACAACAAATAGCTGCAGGTTAGATTTATAAAAATATATACATACATATTTATACGACTGTATCTGTAACTGTGTGTACAATAGGTAAACAACAGAATTACAATATGCTTTTTTAAAAATTAGAAAAACAACGTGCAATAGTCGAGGCTGTGATGCCCACGATAAGCATCCTTAGTGGGCGGCTTAGGGCGACCCAAAGATAAACACAAGCACAAACAAACAGAAACACAGACCGGGAAAACGGGACAAGGAACTTGGGTATGGCAAAAGTCACTGGGATGACAGTTGAGTTACATTTCGGGCAGCGGGGCGCTGGGGGGCGTGGCATATATGTTGCAACCAAAACTGAGTGCCATTCGAGTCGTTGTCGTACAAGAAACTAGCAACATTCCCATGCATTGCATTAATTTTCAAGTCACGTATCCTTTTTAATCCTGACAAGAATATTATTTCCATAAAAAATGGAAAACGAAGGCGAAACGCGCGCGGCCTCCGCATCGTCTTCGAAATCGTTTCGAGCATCAAGCATACGCCACGTATGCCACAGCCGAATCATAGACAAGCTAGCAAACAGCGACACATGTATTTAATTTTATTTTATACACACATTCCTACATTTTCTATATACATTTCAGTTAAAGCATTAACACGATTGCCTCTAGTGGCAGCTTAAAGTGCGTGTTGTGACTTTAGGAAATGATTGTCAACATCGCGTATGCGTAATGCGTCACACTTGCGGCTTAAAGGATTTTCGGTTGAGCAACAGTTAGAAAACGAACCACTCTTAAATCTATTAAGTAAGTTTAAAGCGCAAATTTGCTGAAAATGTACAAAGAAATTTAAAACTTAAGATCTTTAATTGGATCAAAAAGCTAAAGTGTCCTTCAAATTGAACTGAAATAAATAATAAATATAAATAGTTTTAATATACATTTTAAGATTTCTTTTTTACAATTTTTAGTTTTGGGCCTTTTCTAAATTCAAAATAAGAACAATAAATGTTATAGTGACTATCACCTGAGATTTTAATCTCTTAGTGGAAATTTTTAGGAATTTTAAATTTATATATTTCAGTAACCAATCAAGTCGACAATGTTGTCAGAATGCTTTTATACAATTCAAATAACATTACTAGGGCCAGTTAAATTTTCATTAAATCATAATCTTTCACGTGTTCTTGGTCAAATCAACCATATGCATCTAGCAAACTTTATTGTTTACTTCTTGATATTAAATACGGTTGCCGGTGGTGATGAGCTTGCTGACGATCCTAAGCCAATGAAAAATATCAATACGAGTCAGCATCATCATCCTGACAACAGAAGCAACCGAATAAGCACAGAAGATGATCCACACCTGCAAACTGATACTCTCCGAAATAAGCTTATTAACAAGAAACCAAGTCAAAATAGTCGAAGCTCGAACGTGAGCAACATTAAAGATGATAATGACTTCCGTTTTCTGGTAACTGGGGGCTATCGTCCTGAGAATAATCCTCTCGCCAAATTTTTAGTATCCCTGCGCTTATGCAAAGCAAAGATCTTTGGCTCCAATCACTTTTGCGGTGGTTCCATATTAACCAAGAAGGCAATTGTGACAGCAGCGCATTGTCTACAATATAAGGATATAAGATTTGTACCAAAGCTATTAACGGTTGTTGTTGGCACCCCGCGTCGATTGGTAAAGACCGAAAATACTCAAGAGTTAACGGTGGATAAGATAATAGTTCATCCAAAATGGATTCCAATTGTCAATGACGTTGGAATTGTTAAGCTCAAGGATGAGATACGATTAGATGATAATTTTGCCAGTATTATACCATTAATTGATCGGGATCCAATTGGACTAAATTGCACAGTCATAGGATGGGGTGTAATCATAGTCAGCGGACCTCTGCCCGATGAGGCGGTTAGTGGAGATTTAACTATTAATTCACGGGACTATTGCTTGAAAAATAATAAAGTTAAAAAAGAAATGATCTGCGCCTCAAATCCAAACAATTATGAGGTCGACAGCTGCCAAGGTGACTCAGGTGGTCCGCTAATATGCGATGGCAAATTGGCTGGCATTGTCTCCCATGGTGATATATGTGGTGGTCCGACATCGATAGCGTTTTATACAGATGTTTATTATTTTCGACATTGGATATCACGTAATGCAGCACTTAAATTTCCATGTTATTGCAAGCTAACAATAATCATGCTTGTATTTAGTTTGAAAATTTACATTTAAAATATGTTATAGTACATAATATTTTAATTATTAATTATTAATAAAATTAAATATATATTATATATTTGAAAAGTTGACCTTAGTCTAACTATTTGAATGGATAAACGGTATAATACAAGGAAAATCATCTTTTAGGCTGAACTCATTTATAGGCCTAATAATTTTAAATGGTTTTAATTCATACCTGTTAAATTTCGATTAGAATTACTAATCAATTAGATTATTTTTGGAAATAATCGCAGTGATTATATAAATCACTGTTGAAAAATTTGTGATTGTATAATGATTACGAATACAAAAAATCAGAAATGCGGCGTGCTTAATTAAACTTGTGTACTTAGCAAAAAAAAAAATTAATTTTTCGGATTATTTTTTATTTTTTCTGATTATTTTGGATACTTTAATTGTGAAAATTTAAAATAATTTAATTTTTACTTAATAATAAAAAATAATCAGAAAAAATCAAAATAAATCAAAAATAATCAGAAAAAACCAAAATTATTTCGAAATACAAATACTCAAAAAGATTATTTTTGATGATTTTTTATTTTTTCTGACTATTTTTGAATAATTGTAATAGTTTTAGTTTATTTTTGATTTTTTGTAATCGTTATCATTAAATAATTGGCAAAACCGAAAAAAATCGTAATTTAATCATTAGTTCGACATTTAAACAAAAATAATCTAATTACACGATTATGATTACTAATCAATATTTAACAGGTATGCTTTAAATTAATCACAATTAATAGGGCCTTAAAATATGTTTAAAAAAGAACATAATTTTTGGCCAAATAATCTTAATCATTTGAATTTTTAGTTATGCCATTTAATAAAAGAGTTTGCTGCTTATTCATATACTTTCTGCACTTCGGGATGGTTAAATTCAATGGCTGATTTAGCGACTAACGAGTCGTGACAGCAGCTAAGCCGCTTCATATTGTTGTCTTAGCTTATGGATAGTTCTTGGATCCATTCACCATTGTCTGACTTGGCTAATGGGAAGGAGACTAGAGTATGGCAAAGGACATATATATATATATAGAAAATGTGAAATTTGTTTGTTTCCTGCATTGATGTTGAAAGTTTTTGCAGCTGCTGCAGCAGACAATGCATGAGACTCTGAATCGTGAGTCTCTGTCTCTGTCTGTCTCCATCTCTGTCTCTATCGGTCTCCATATCTGTCCATTGCATGCCATGGGGCTGCCTTATTATTACAGTTTGTCGATTTGTTTGTATTTGTATTGCAGTCTACATTGTTGTTCTGTGGCAGCAACAATAAAGTTGTTGTCACTTGTTGTACTTACGAGACTCTCTTTCTCTCTCACTCTCACTCTCTCGCTCTATCTCTCTATTTCTCTGTAGATGTAAAAACACGCAGCTGGCCAAGAGAAAGCATCAGAATAACGAAGCAATCGATTGTAATAAATTATTTGCAGCTCTTGTAATTTGTAATGTTGGCAAATGTCAGACAGCGGAAGATTGTTGCTGAATTGCCTTTATGCTGGGTTTGATCTTCGGTTAGATATTCGTTTTATTTGTTTATATATTTATAATTCTTCAAATATTTCATTTTGAATTTATTAGCTAATTTTCTACATCTTTTTTAAATTTGTACAAAATATTTCATGTATTATCTATTTAATTTTATTAGTGTATGAACACTTTAATAATCTAATTTATGACAGTCTTAGCTTTGATTTTCAGTCAGAACTTTAAGTTAAATTTCCATTCAGATCTTTTAGAAATTCATATTATTAAATTGTTAGATAAAGTTTCATTTCTTTATCTGATTTAAAATTTTAAAAATAATTGTCTTTTTATTGTGTGTCAATTTACAAACAGCAATGAGATGCTAAAATGCAAGCAGAATTACTTTAACAAATTTTAATCTAAAAAAAAATTCTAGAAATTATAAATTTAATTTTTTAATTTTCATTCAGAATTTTTACACTTTTATTTTTAGTCGAATTTTTATTTTTCCCGCAATTGCTATGTTGCTAATGAAATACATTTTTAATTTTAGTCCATGCTGATTGATCAATCTTCATAGCAAATGGAGACAACTTTCAGTGACATGAACAGCAGCTGCTCTCATGTTGGACGATTCATCATCTGCACTTTAAGGCACTTCAACAAACAACTTTCAACTATCGCAATTGACCCGGAAAGAGCTTCAAGTCAAATATTTGCACAGCATGTCAACTGAGGCGGTGGGCGATGGGCGATGGGCGTGGCATCATATCAATAACTACAATTACGCCTCATTCCCATTCGAATCGCACCCAAAACTTCAATAATGATTGCCTCAAAGCAAATAGATGTGCAAAAGACCAAAACAAACATTTGCGTAGCATATGCAAAGTGAACAGATACGAGATACATCTAGAGACACAGATACATCTATAGACACAGATACATCTATAGACACAGATACATTTTTGCATGTGGCAACAAGATGCTTGCATGTTATCATAATTTTGTTGAGTATCAACTTCAATAGGTCCAGTTTTCCAGACAGTCAATTTTCCTTTTCCCATTTTCTTCATCCTCCACACTAATTGTTGATTAAACGGCGCCAATTGGCGTCTGGCTTTAGTTTCATTTCAGGTGTCAACCCAATTGAGGGGAAGTTGTGTTAGAATTGTCGGTGCGTGGAGTCTATTGTCAAGGCAGAGAAAAGTGTGTAAAAGAGAGAGAGATAGAGAGAGAGACTAGAAGCATGTCCTGCGACTTGGGTCATTGCAATATTGCACGTGAACTTGTTACCAGCAAAAACAACGTCGGCCAGACATGAAACGGCAAATTGAACGGTTATTGCAAGAAAGAAAAAAAAATGGTAAAGAAAAAAACAAAATAAAAATGAAACGTGAAACTAACAAAGCGTTGCACTGGAATACGTATTTATGACCGCGCCCACAGCTGCAGAAATTCTATTTTAAGTAGTAGTTGTTATATTAATAATATTAAGATATACTTAACAGTCTTCTAGTTGTTAAGTGTATTTGATCCATAAAATATCTGCTTTTTTTAATTTAAATTCAAATTTTTAGTGCTGATTTGTCTGAATATAAAAATATAGGAAAGTCGCTTATTTATGATTACACGTTAGAATATGTATCCATGAGAATTTATAAATTTTTTCCAATTAATTGATAAATTTGTAACTCACTTTTGCTAGTTTACTCCAAAATCGTTAGTTCAATTTGAATCTGTGTGATTTGCGCGCCTACTTGCCTTGCTTTTATAGCAGCCAGCTTTCTATTGTCAGTTACACAGTGCTGCCTATTGCAAGTGCTGTCTAGCAGCAGTGCTGCCCATAAAATTTGAATTTTCCGTTATGCAAACTGTTTATTTTACTTTTATTTTAATTGGTGATTGGTTTTTCTATTTTATTTTCAACAATTGGTGGTTTATATGCCACTGACAGACTTAATCCAGTCCCGCACAGATGCCACCCTGGAGTACACGCCTGGGTAGTCGGGCCTCGCACAGCCGTAGCCCCAGGAGACGACGCCCCACAATTTGCCATTGGCAACCAAAGGGCCACCCGAGTCGCCCTGGCACGCATCCTTGCCGCCCTCTTGGAGTCCCGCGCAGAGCATTCGGTCCGTAATGCTGCCGAAGGAATCGTACGCCTTCTCGCATTGCGTCTGATTCACCTTGGGCACGACTACGGCACGCAGAACCGAGTCCGACTCCGACGCGTTCTGGGTGTTGCCCCAGCCCGTGATGGTGACGGGTGTGCCGTCGGGAATGTCTTCGTTCTGTGCCGGCAAATCGACGAATCCCTGCGTTACATTCGTCGCATTGTACGACTGGAGTTCGAGGACCGCAAAGTCATAGTCAATGATGCGAGGATCGTACTTGGGATGACGATGGATACGCTTGATGCCCACCAGCACACCACCCGTCTCCTTGCGCGAGGATCCGATGCGCACTCTGGAGGAGATTGCAGTGGAGCTGTCGACGCAGTGGGCGGCGGTCAGGACCACGCCCTTCCCGATCAAGGAGCCGCCGCACGTGTGATAGGTGCGTTGCAGTGAGATTTGATACGGATACTCCTCGATGGTGGCCTCCACGCCACCCACAATGCGGCCATCCAGGCGAGGATGCCTCACAGTCTGCAAGGCCAGCGATCCCGCTGCAGTCAGCAGCAGAGTCAGGAGCAACGTTCGCCAAGTGTGTTCCATGTTCAGATTCCGGAGTTGGAGTGGAGCTGCCCCAACAATTGTCGATCTTTTATACAATGCCACTTGGTTATCATCGATAAGTTTTCAGGGTCAATCTCTGTCCACTTGGCCTAGTTAATCGGACGGCGACACTCGTAAAATTTATGACCACCCAACGATATCGCCGCCATCGACAATGTTATCTAAGGAATCAGTTTAATTGCCAGGCATTAGAAGTTTTCAAGGGCCCTTTATTCATTCTTAATGATTCATTCACTAAATAAGTGATTGGAAAGTGGTGCCCATTAAATATCGATAGCAGTATGATATACAGAAAGTTATCTCGATCAGTGATGCCAATTATTTTCCGAAAAAAGGACAAAACGGCCAAAGAAAACAGGGGAAAAAAGCTGAAGACAGAAAAACAGGCTAAACTTTCTTTTCCTATTATTTTTTTAATTTAAAAGTTTTAAAGCATCTTCTATGATTGTTTCGGCATTTTCTTTGTCATCTTTAGGTATTTGCCAGGCAATTTATACGTCCGCCAACAAGTTTTGTGTCGACGCAATCCGTATCTGCAGAAAATAAAATATACATATAATTGAAAAATTTTAAAATATATACATTTATATAATTGTTAAAAAAGCATTTAACGTGTATATTTCTTTTTTCTTCCAATTTAGTTTTTACCAAACTAACTTGGCTAAAAACCCTGTGGCAACGTTAGGTGAGTCAGAGAGAAAGTTATCACTTCTGAAAAGGGTTATTGCCTGTCTCGATATTAGTTCGCTTCGGACTAAAAGTTTGACGTATTTCCAACATTCTCCCATTTTAAGAGGTGAATTTTGATGTACTGGGAAACTGTTTTCGCCTTTATATCGTGTTCAATTATAAAAAGTTTCAAAATTGGCAGTTTATAATCCTTTTTGTATTAAATCATTTATTTCGAATTAATTTTGATTTTTTATGATTATTTTTGATTAATTTTGATTTATTCTGATTATTTTAGATTATCTTAGATTATTCCTGATTATCAAATTATTTTAAATTTTCACAATTAAAGTAGCTAAAATAATCAGAAAAAATAAAAAATTATCCGAAATAATCATTTTTTTTTTTTGATAAGTACACAAGTTTATTTAAGCACGCCGCATTTCTGATTTTTTGTATTCGTAATCATTATATAATCACAAATTTTTCAACAGTGATTTATATAATCACTGCGATTATTTCCAAAAATAATCTAATTGATTAGTAATTCTAATCGAAATTTAACAGGTATGAATTAAAACCATTTAAAATTATTAGGCCTATAAATGAGTTCAGCCTAAAAGATGATTTTCCTTGTATTATACCGTTTATCCATTCAAATAGTTAGACCGAGGTCAACTTTTCAAAACAAAGATTGTATATATACTATATATTTAATTTTATTAACAATTATTTTTGAAAAGACATATTTTCTCATATGTTGAATGTATCTTTTTAAAATAAATGCAAGCATGATTATTGTTAGCTTGCAATAACATGGAAATTTAAGTGCTGCATTACGTGATATCCAATGGCGAAAATAATAAACATATGTATAAAACGCTATCGATTTCGGACCACCACATATATCACCATGGGAGACAATGCCAGCCAATTTGCCATCGCATATTAGCGGACCACCTGAGTCACCTTGGCAGCTGTCGACCTCATAATTGTTTGGATTTGAGGCGCAGATCACATTTTTTTTAACTATTTCATTTTGGAAGCAATAGTCCCGTGAATTAATAATTAAATCACCACTAACCGCCTCATCGGGCAGAGTTCCGCTGACTATGATTACACCCCATCCTATGACTGTGCAATTTAGTCCAATTGGATCCCGATCAATTAATGGTATAATACTGGCAAAATCATCATCTAATCGGGTAAAGGTCTGTCCCGTACGGCACACCTCCAAAAAAAAAAAAAAAATACAAAATTAGGCCCTATTTTATGATGAATTTAGGTTTAAAAATTATATCCGGGGTGCCAACAACAACCGTTAATAGCTTTGGTACAAATCTTATATCCTTATATCCTAGACATTGCGCTGCTGTCACAATTGCCTTCTTGGTTAATATGGAACCACCGCAAAAGTGATTGGAGCCAAACATCTTTGCTTTACCTAAGCGCAGGGATACTAAAAATTTGGCGAGAGGATTATTTTCAGGACGATAGCCACCAGTTACCAGAAAACGGAAGTCATTATCATCTTTAATGTTGCTCACGTTCGAGCTTCGACTATTTTGACTTGGTTTCTTGTTAATTAGCTTATTTCTTCTGTGCTTATCCGGTTGCTTCTGTTGTCAGGATAGAAGATATTTGAGATTTTTCCCAGCTGAAGCAGTTAAAAATACATGCTTACTTTCAATAATATCGATATCTGACAAGATCTGTCGATCTTTCCTTTTTAAGATTACTTCAATTTCTGCGTTCTGTTTTTAATTCTTACATCCGTTTTCAGATGTTTCCTGGTCGGTTTGTCCTTGTTTTTCAACGAGTTCAAAGTGTCAGTGTATAATTCATACAATTTCAAATAAACATATAGCATATAATTATTTTATAAATCTATGTAGTTACACTTAAATAGCATTTACAGTTTGAGCCAAGTCAAGAACTTGTTGTTGGACGGCATATCAGTTACTCTGTCCAGCTTTAGGCCACTTGTTTCGGCCAACAGCTTGAGATCCCTGATGTCTCTGATGCCCCACGTCGCGTTGCGGCGCCTCAGATCCGCGTCGAAGTCCACATTGCTCTGGGGCGTCAATAGACCGTCCTGGGCGTACGGCCCGTAGGTGAACAGCTTTCCGCCGGGCTTGAGCAGCTGGCCGGCAGCCCGAAAGAGCCCGACGGCGCAGCTCCAGGGACTGATGTGCATCATGTTGCAGTTGAGCATGTAGTCATAGCTGCCGGGTTTCACCTGCTGCAATGTGGTCGCCTCCCACTGTGGCAACTCCTGCGAAATGTCCACGAACAGCGGCGGACAAATGTTGCCAGTGGCGCAATCGGCGGCGTAGGCGGACAGCGAATCGAAGCTGTGGCGCTCGAACTCCGTCGTCTGGAAGCTGACGTTGGGCAGCAGCGGGGCCAGGAAGCCGGCATGCTGACCCGACCCAGAGGCGATCTCGAGCAGCCGCAGCTGCGGCGTCTGTCGTCTGTCCACCTGCGACAGCAGCGCCTCCGCAATGGGCTGCGAATTGCGGTCCGCCGACGGATGTGTGCGTTTGATGGCGCTGCGCAGCGTCGACACATGCAAGAAACGTTTCAAGGGTTGTGTGAGACTGTGTGCAGTGATTAAAACAAAAGAAACTTGAAATAAAAACGTTGTTTAGAAACATATTTTCACCTCATATTTATGTATGCGCCGTGTTCGTTTTAAGTGACTGCAAAGAGATCACGAAAGTTACCGGTATCACTTCGCGCGCAACAAGTCGAAAACCAGAGCTGTGTTTAATTATAATTCATATTAATTATTCGAAGTAATATTTATAAGCTGCAATGATTGCAGTGCTTTCTATTGTGAATGTTTTTTTGTGCGATACTTTAACTATCGATATTTTGCTAGCACATCAGCGTTGCACAGCGTTGAATCAGCCTTGCACCAGACATTTATCGACCCGCTATCGACCGACCGCCACAATCGGCAGTGAGACATAAATTTTGCCACTTTTATAGGCATTGTTTTGTTTAATCAATTGTTGCACTTAAATAAGCTGCGCAATGTCTGATAACGACGATGATTTCATGTGCGACGATGATGAGGATTATGGCCTGGTAAGAATCACACAGTTTGCACATCTTCTTGCTCAGTTTCTCAATGCCCGGCTTAATCGGCATCGGCATCTGTCGTTTAGGAATACTCCGAGGACAGCAACTCGGAGCCAGACGTGGATCTTGAGAATCAGTACTACAACAGCAAGGCACTGAAGGAGGAGGAGCCCAAGGCCGCACTCGCCAGTTTCCAGAAAGTGCTCGACTTGGAGAACGGCGAGAAGGGCGAATGGGGCTTCAAGGCTCTCAAGCAGATGATAAAAATCAACTTTAGACTGGTGAGTGAAGCAGAGAACAACGTGTAATAAATAATTATACTTAAAACCACTTGCAGTGTAACTACGAGGAAATGATGGTGCGCTACAAGCAGCTGCTCACCTACATTAA
Source organism: Drosophila recens (assembly GCA_037043495.1). NCBI lineage: Eukaryota > Metazoa > Arthropoda > Insecta > Diptera > Drosophilidae > Drosophila > Drosophila recens. The sequence continues at coordinate 11,812 of JBAMBJ010003085.1, read as the reverse complement.
GAGCGCTGTGACGCGCAATCACTCGGAGAAGAGCATCAACTCCATACTGGATTATATTTCAACGTCCAAGAATGTACGTAAGCTGTTAGACTCTGGCTTAAATATTGCGTTCCCACTGAGAATCTTTGTGGAACTAGTCTAAAGTAGTAACAGTGATGCTAAATCAGCCTTTATCTGGCCAGATCTGGATTATAATATCATATCTTTGCATTGAAATGATAGATTTTTTTGAATTTAAAGACGTTTCCATTGAGAATCTTTGTTGAACCAATCTAAAGTAGTATCAGTGATGCCAAATCAGCCTCTTTCTGGTCAGATCTGGATCATAAAATCGTTACTTTTCATTGAAATGATAAATTATTTTGAATTTAAAGACTTTCCCACTGAGAATCTTTGTTGAACCAGTCTAAAGTAGTATTAGTGATGCTAAATCAGCCTTTTTCTGGTCAGATCTGCATCATGTAATCGTTACTTTGCATTGAAATGATAAATTATTTTGAGTTTAAAGACTTTCCCACTGAGACTCTTTGTTGAACCAGTCTAAAGTAGTATTAGTGATGCCAAATCAGCCTTTTTCTGGTCAGATCTGCATCAATATATCATAGCTTTACATTGAAATGATAAATTATTTTGAATTTAAAGACGTTCCCACTGAGAATCTTTGTTGAACCAGTCTAAAGTAGTATCAGTGATGCCAAATCAGCCTCTTTCTGGTCAGATCTGGATCATAAAATCGTTACTTTTCATTGAAATGATAAATTATTTTGAATTTAAAGACTTTTACATTGAGAATCTTTGTTGAACTAGTTTAAACTAGTATCAGTGATGCCAAATCAGCCTTTTTCTGGTTAGATCTGGATCATAATATCGTAGCTTTACATTGAAATGATAAATTAATTTGAATTTAAAGACTTTCCCATTGAGAATCTTTGTTGAACCAGTCTTAAGTAGTATCAGTGATGCTAAATCAGCCTTTTTCTGGCCAGATCTGGATCATAATATCATTACTTTTCATTGAAATGATAAATTATTTTAAATTTAAAGACGTTCCCATTGAGAATCTTTTTTGAACTAGTTTAAAGTAGTATCAGTGATGCCAAATCAACCTTTTTTTTGTCAGATTTGGATCATAAAATCGTAGCTTTACATTGAAATGATAAATTAATTTGAATTTAAAGACTTTCTCATTGAGAATCTTTGTTGAACCAGTCTAAAGTAGTATCAGTGATGCTAAACCAGCCTTTATCTGGCCAGATCTGGATCATAATATCATATCTTTGCATTGAAATTATAAATTATTTTGAATTTAAAGACTTGTCCAAGAATGTACGTAAGCTGTTAATACGGAAATATGTTAGACTCTGGCTTAAATATTGCGTTCCCACTAAAAATCTTTGTTGAACCAGTCTAAAGTAGTATCAGTGATGCCAAATTAGCCTTTTTCTGGTCAGATCTGCATCATAAAATCATAGCTTTACATTGAAATGATAAATTATTTTGAATTTAAAGACTTTCCCATTGCGAATCTTTGTTGAACTAGTTTAAAGTAGTATTAGTGATGCCAAATCAGCCTTTTTCTGGTCAGATCTGTATCATAAAATCATAGCTTTACATTGAAATGATAAATTATTTTGAATTTAAAGACTTTCCCACTGAAAATCTTTGTTGAACCAGTCTAAAGTAGTATCAGTGATGCTAAATCAGCCTTTATCTGGCCAGATCTGGATCATAATATCATATCTTTGCATTGAAATTATAAATTATTTTGAATTTAAAGACTTGTCCAAGAATGTACGTAAGCTGTTAATACGGAAATATGTTAGATTCTGGCTTAATCTTTGTTGAACCAGTCTCAACGAGTATCAGTGATGCCAAATCAGCCTTTTTCTGGTCAGATCGGGATCATAAAATCATAGCTTTACATTGAAATGATAAATTATTTTGAATATAAAGACTTTCCCATTTAGAATCTTTGTAGAACTAGTTTAAAGTAGCATCAGTGATGCCAAATCAACCCTTTTTTGGTCAGATTTGGATCATAAAATCGTTACTTTACATTGAAATGATAAATTATTTTGAATTTAAAGACTTTTGCTGTTTGTATGTCCCTTTTTTGTATTCTGTTGGGGTCTATCTAGCATTTCTTATCACTGACTAGTGTAAATGACTTTGTAAGACCTTTGTAAACTAAACACAACAATTCCTTTCAGATGGCGCTGCTTCAAAACTTTTACGAGACTACACTGGATGCACTGCGCGATGCCAAAAACGATCGGTTGTGGTTCAAGACCAACACGAAGCTGGGCAAGCTGTACTTTGATCGCAACGACTTTACCAAACTGCAAAAGATACTCAAGCAGCTGCACTCGAGCTGCCAGACAGACGATGGCGAGGATGATCTTAAGAAGGGCACACAACTGCTAGAGATTTACGCCCTGGAGATTCAGATGTACACAGTGCAGAAGAACAACAAAAAACTAAAGGCTCTCTATGAACAATCCTTGCACATCAAGTCGGCAATTCCACATCCCCTAATTATGGGCGTCATACGCGAGTGTGGCGGTAAAATGCATCTGCGCGAGGGAGAATTCGAGAAGGCGCACACAGACTTCTTCGAGGCGTTCAAGAACTACGATGAAAGCGGCTCTCCCAGACGCACCACCTGCCTAAAGTACTTGGTGCTGGCTAATATGTAGGCACTTGATTTTATTACTTTGCATTCATTGCTTATATACTTTGTTTTTCAGGCTGATGAAGTCGGGCATCAATCCGTTTGATTCGCAGGAGGCCAAGCCTTATAAGAACGATCCAGAGATTCTGGCCATGACAAATCTGGTCAATTCGTATCAAAACAATGACATCAACGAGTTCGAGACCATCTTGCGTCAACATCGCAGCAACATTATGGCTGATCAATTCATACGTGAGCACATTGAGGATTTGCTGCGCAACATACGCACCCAGGTGCTCATCAAGCTGATTAGACCGTACAAGAACATAGCCATACCGTTCATAGCCAATGCCCTCAACATTGAACCTGCCGAGGTGGAGAGTCTGCTAGTTTCCTGCATATTGGATGAGTAAGTTGGCTAGCTTATCTTCATTATATGTACATATAGCTTAATTCATTCCTTTGCAGCACCATCAAAGGACGCATCGATCAGGTGAATCAAGTGCTGCAGCTGGACAAGGTCAACAGCAGCGCTTCCCGCTATAATGCACTGGAGAAATGGTCCAACCAAATTCAATCGCTGCAGTTCGCTGTGGTACAGAAAATGGCTTAGGCATAAGGCAACGATTAAAACCGAATCGAAATAATGGAATTACTTAAAAACAACAACACTGCCTTATCATTATCACATTTAGAGATCCAAGGAAATTCCCAAATTCCAACAATTTACACCTTATCAGTAGTAACAGCTGAGCAATTGCTCAGTAAAATGACACGGCAATTCACTGTCCCTATCGCCTGATATGCATACGAGAAAAAGGTTTTCACAGTGAGTTTAAGGTAATGAGCGTCTATTTTACAAGTGATAAGATTTTTCAACTTTTAAACACCTTCCAAATGTTGTAAAGTTGATCAAATAATAACAGATCTTGGTCAGCATCAACAACGAAATAAAACCTTTTTATCTTTACGATTCTCACCTTTGTTATGTCTATAATAGAGTATATGTACATTAAGTTAGTTCTCAATATCCACCGTATAGGACACTTATATAGGACAAAATAATATTTAAGTATTCTTTAGTTGATTGCCAATTGTTGACTTAATATGCTGATTTTTTGTGACTTTCGTGGCAACACTTTTGATAAACAAAGGTGCAGTAAATTTTACCAATTTATAAAATCGAATCATACAAATTAAAGTGAAATTCAAGCGAAAGCGATTTCTGTGGCACCCCAGAATATGTATTTTTTAAAAATTCTTCAATACAAAGATTGATTTTCAATTTAATTTAATCTTGTTATGGATACTAAAAGTAGACGCGAAAATCCAGCTTAATGAGGAAGATTATGCCTAGAATTTAATTTCGACCGCAAGCTTACAAAATCACTTAAGTTTAATATTATACAAATTTTGATTAATTGCTAAGCTAAGTAAATAACAAATTTTAGACATTTTCTACTATTTCCTTAGAGGCTGTCGCTCGAGTTTGAATTAACTCCGTTGTCTGCGGTATTATGCAACGATCGTGTATCCACGTTCTTAATTTGTAGATCCCAAAGACCACCACGCAGAAAATTAGAAATAAAACAAAAACAATACAAAGACTGCCAATTGCCAAGCCTGGTCGCTCCCAATCCAAAATAAAGTAGATAAAGTGATTGCCAAAGCTGTAATATCAGAATAATTAGTCAGAAGTCCAAAGGAAATAAAAAGTCATTATTGCTCACATGTCTGTGCCTCCGGACCAAAAGTAGATGAGTGAAAACAGCCCATAGGTTAGTCCCACAACAAGTGGATAGATGAAGTGCATCACGCGCGAAGGAAACGCCACCATGAACATGTCCAAAAACATACAAACTGAATTTAAAGCATGCTCCCACACATTGTACAAGTCGACGGGTTCATCAGGCAGGTCTAAGGAAGGGGTTTTTTTAATTTAAACTGATTTAAAATTGACTTGCTCGTATGAAATCTTACTCGGATGGATCGTTGACCAATACACCAGTGTTATGACCATGGCCAGCACAGTGGTCGCAAAGTGAGAGGCCCAATAAATTTTAAAAGAACAACAGCCGGGTTCTAAAATAAGTACAAATATAAAAAAGGAATTTTTTATATTTACTTACTTTTGGCAATCATTTTCTTACCAAAATAATTGGGTCTGATGAAGTATATCGTGGCTATCACAGCGCCAAAGGTGCAAGTGAAGAAGCACAAGGTAAAGCCCCAGTCCGTGAGATAGATGAACCACTTTCCATCGTTAAAGGTCTCGATAACACTGCCGAGGAAACCGCCAGCGAAGAAGGCAGCCAAGCTCCAACGATAGATCAGCCAGATCCAGGAGCGTTCGCCTCGCTGCCACTGGGAACGACAGAAATCCGCGGGTTCATCGTGATGGAGATAGAGTTTGGAGCGCTGGAACTCGTCCAACAGAGGCTGGCAACAGCATTCCTGGCTCTTATCCCTCATGTCGTCAGGATGGACTTGTTCTATTAATGCGACCCAGATGGATCGGTGGTAGAATCAGAACTGTTATTAGCCGGGTCTAAACACCTGTTTTAGTTGAATGGCAATTCAATTGGTAGAGCTATCAGTAGACGATCCTTATCGCCAGATATGTGTAACTGTAAAGCGCTTCCAATATTGTATGTCTCTCTGATAACCGAAGTCATTAATGTTGGCCACGAGGCAGACCGTGGGTAATCTGACCTTTGTGTGCAATGTTTCCCACGCTTCACACTCGTTGTTACAGAGCAAGCAGCTTATGAGAGCGAACAAAAAAGCTTTGCTAGATACCAATTCGTGGATTCCCCGAATTAAACACAGTATAAATTAATATCGCAAATTATGACAATGATTTTCAAAGACAAAATATTTTAATTAATTGTTCAGTTCACTAACTGTTTTTAAAATATTTGAATTAATTTTTTAATTTAATAATTGCTATTATTTAAACGGTTTGAACTTTTTCCGTGTTGTTTGCGGCTCGCGTTTGCATAATTTCCGTTGTTTGCGGCTTCACACAGCGCTCGTACATCCACAATCTGAATCTGTAGACCCAAAAGACCAATATGCAAAACACCAGGGCCAAAACAATACAGCCACAAACGCTGCCAATGGCCAGACCCGGTCTCTCCCAGTCCAGAATGAAGTAAATAAAACGATTGCCCAAACTGAAAGTGTAAGAGATTTTTAAGACAACGATCTATAAATATTAAATGAGAATCATTGCTTACTAATCAGTGCCGCCAGCCCAGAAGAAGATTAGAGAGAACAGACCGTAAATGAGACCCACAACAAGTGGATAGACGAAGTGCATCAGGTGGATGGGAAAGGCGACCACAAAGCAGTCAAGGAACATAACAACTGAATTGAAGGCATGCGCCCACAGGTTGTACAATCCCACGGGTCCATCAGACATGGCTTAAAATAAAGTTATTTTTTAAAACTTAATCTTCTTTATAAGAAAATCTACTTACTCGGATAGAGTGCCACCCAAAAGACCAGTGTTATCATCAGGGCCAGCACGGTGGTCGTATAGTGAGAGGCCCAATAAATTTTAAGGGCCCAACTGCCAGATTCTGAAATAAACAATTGCCGATTGGGAAGCTAAGTTAATAAATAAATCTACAATTTGGCAATTTAATTTTAATTTATTGTCGCATTATGTAAGAGTTAAGCTTACCAAAATAACTGGGTCTGATGAAGTATATGGTGGCCACGACAGCGCCATAGGCGCAGGCATAGAAGCACAACACAAAACCCCAATCCGTCAGATAGATGAACCAGGAGCCCTCATCGAAGTGCTGGATGAGACTGCCCAGAACGCCGCCGCCAAAGAAGAGGGCGAAAATCCAGCGATAGATCAGCCAGATCCAGGAACGTTCCCCTCGCTGCCACTGGGAGCGACAAAAGTCCGCGGGCTCATCGTGATGCAGCGAGAACTTGGAGCGCTGGAACTCGTCCAGCAGAGGCTGGCAACAGCATTCCGAGCTTGGATCGCGCATTCCGGCGGGATGGACTCGATGTCGACGGCGTTGGTCAAATGCGGCAAATGCGGCCCAAAGCAGCTGGCTGGAACTGCGATAGAGTGAGAACTGTCGCAGCCATGGTATTAGCCGGGCCAACGGGCCTGCCAATTTGGCAATATTTGAGCGAATTGTGCTAGTTGAATGGCAATTCAGTTGTTAAAATTATCACTTATCAGTCGACGATGCTTATCGCCAGATATGTAGAACGGGAAAGCACTTCCAATACGACTTTGCGATAAGCACGCGCAGCACAGCCGATTAGCCGCTATCATTGCTTTTGGCCAACAGCTAACTAAGTTGGCCACGCGGCAAACAGTAGTTACTCCGTTCTCCGTTCCTTGTCTGGGAGATTTCCCACGCTCTTCCGCATGGCAGCGTGAAAATGACACGCGTCAAATGTGCTGTAAATTTTTAAGCACATTTTCGGGAATTTTTGCACATGATTCATGACGCCATCAAGTATTTTAATGATAAACAATCACGTAAAGTTTACGCTATTGCGATAAGAATATAAACCGAAGCAAGTCAGTTATGTTATTCGAACCCAAAGTATTCGCACACTTTACCAATTTATCATTAGTTATTTAGCATTTCTTCAAATTATCAATCTAATATCCGAGCATGTTACGAGACGTCGCGTAGTTGCCTCAACTTGGAACTTGAACCCGTCGGTCCAATGGATTCCCTATGGAATGGGACTCCAGACACACAGCGTGGTACGTTAACAGTGACACTCGAGTAAATCCCCCCAATTTATAGATAAGCCAAATGACTAATAGTAACAAGAATTGATAATAACTTTTGGCTCATTCACAAAATAGGCGTCGAAGTAAATAATAAGAGCTGAAATTAAGAGAATAATAAAGTTTTAGAATAGAAAATTAATTAACCAAAAGATTAAAAGTAACAAGAATTGATTTTAGATCATTTAAAGATTTTCTCTATAATTATTTAGTAAGTGAAAAAATCTTTGTATGTGAGTAATAATAATATTTAGTAAATTAAATTTCGGAATCAGACATAAATACTTTAATGAAAAATTTGTCATATTTTAAATTTTATTAAATAATAGTAAAAACAAATATAATTTAATTCCAATTTCAATTATATTTGCTTTATCTTTTAGCGTCTTTTATGTCACTTAAAGCATTTATGAAACTATCGAATCAATTTCCGTGTACAACTTTTGTACCGACTTAAAATTTTCCTATTTTAATTTTTGTTTGATAAGCTTAACAATCCCTCTTAACTGTCACGCAAATCTGCACTTTAAATTCCAAATTTACCACAAATCTATTACTATGGACATGCAATATCATTATTAGATATGCCTAATGCCTCTTTAAGGCATGCGAATAGCAATTGCATTCGTTTGAAGTACACTGAATCATTATGAGTGTATTCGCGGCGTCAATTAGCAGTGTTATAAGTTGGGGGGCCTGTTTTGGGAAACAACTTGTAAATTGGCATTCAATTGGACTTGTAAATTGAATTTATGCAATAAAAAACCAATTAGAATCAGTTGCGTCTTTATTTCAGCCGACACTTTCGATTTTCTGTGAATAATAATATGTAGTATATGAAGTTCCAGAATTCTTGGTTCAAGTCAACGGCAGGGTCGCTAACTGAATCAATCGCAAATTGAGGAACATTATTGAACGAGTAGAATATGATTTATGGTATCAATATAAATAAATTTTGGAGGAATGTTAATATAAACCAATATATTATGTTTATTTGTTCGACCCCCAACTGATCAAATTACAAGTCAAGTATGGCAAGAAAACTAATATTATGTATAGAGTATGTTTGGATAGAAAAGATCCATTTAATGATTCTATAATTTGGCAATTAGTATATATTTCCAATATTTGTTTTTTTTTTTTTTTTTTTTAATATTTGTTGAGTTTATTGACTTGATTCTTAATCAGTAAATATATGTGGCTAATCAAATGAAATTGACGCTAAATCACTTTCTTTTTGTTCTATTTTCCCAACACATTTATCGCTCGATTGATAAGACAAATGTAGGTCAAACTTAGGAGCTTTTTTTGGTAATTTAAGTATTTTGATCTACTTTAAAAGAAAGACTCCCACACGCATAGCATTTGTAGTGTTCACAATTGGGAGAGCTGGAAATTTTAATTGATCGACCTCCATGACTTCAAGTTCAATAAAGTCACCGGATGATGAAAAGCGATGTTACTGTCAATATCATTGATATCATATCATACGAACTGTTTCCCACAGCGTCCACTTTTGGCTGGATCACTTAACACGATGACACTCTACGTACACACGAACACAGATGTATGTATGTATGTTCAAGTCTACGATATGGCTTTAATTAAATTACTTTATTTTGTTTATTTGTATACCCTGCACACGTAAACATACAGGGTATATATTACAATAAATATGAAATGTTGTAATAAATAGAAATAGAATGGATAATAGATAAAAAATTAGATTTACTTATCGCACTTTTTCTTATCTAATCATGTTTACACTTTATACCCTGAGCACAGAGTTTCATGTGGGAAACAGGAAGTAACAAATAAGTAACTTGTTAACTAATTTGTTATAAAAATAAAAATAAAATTATTATTAAATGGAAATAAGTTCACTTTAACAATCGTTTTTGGCAAAATTCCCAAGGGTATTTCATACCGAGTCGTACTTTTTTCTGTATGTTATGATATCAATTTGGGGAATGTTTGACGATCGATGAAATACAGCATCAGCGAGTATATAAAGCATATTATGACACTAACCATTTTTCGCATTTCACTTTTTTGGTGTTCGCGAGTACGAGTGCGAGTACGAAGCCTCCGCGCGGTTTTCTAATCGGAGGTTCGTACATCGGTTTTGTCGGGTTCGGCGCCAGTCAGACAGTAGTGTCGGGTCTTCCAAAAGGGTAAAAGCTTTGACGCTTTCAGTTCGCTCTGTGTCTCGTTGGGTTGTGCACGAAAGTGCTCCGCGTAACAAGTGAAGCAACTTAACAAAACGGCTCCAACTCCAACTCTAACTCCGACTCCGACTTTCAGTTTGACTTTGATTCCGTCCATGTGTGAGCTCAGCCGTCATTTTTTCAAGATCAGTGAGAACATTTGCTGAAGCCTGACGCGTTACCGAACGAGCTGTTTCAGCTGAATTCTCCTCGTGAAGTTTGTAAGCTGCAGTCCGAAAGCAAACACAAACTTAGGTAGCAAATTTGTTAGAAAAAGTCGGTAGTCATCAGCTCAAATACTCGTCGACTCACTGTCGATCACGCAATTAAAATGCAATTCCTGAAAAAGTTCGGCAAGGGCCTCAACCAGGAGTTACAAAAACAGAACTTTGGCTTTGAATACAATCACGTACATTTATTCTACAAATCTTTGGTGAGTATACGTCATAGACCACATTTGAGAGCCCTTTATAGGGGGCCACTTTGTGTGAGAGATTTGTGAGATCATTAACTAAGCCTTAGCACTTTACTATGCAAACACGTTGGAGCTATAAAAGCATTAAGACAAAAACTTAGCAAATAATACATGTGAAATGACAGCGAAACGCAGCACAACGAACATTGTATACCCTACATACCGTTTCTGGAATATAACATATAAAGAATCTTTTGAAAATTAAATTGAACTGTTGTGTTATTGTTGTGTAATCATCGTTAATTATTTTAATTTTATTTTTAATATGCATATTTTTCTCTTATTAAATAAAAAAGCTAATATATTTACTAGTTTTTTTAAATATGTTTTACTACACAACACTTCTTCTAAATAAACGTTTTTAAATAAAATATGTGAATGAAAAACAGACATAATTTGTTTTTAAAAATTAAAAATATTTTAAATTATTTATTACATACAGTCGAACTTCCCTAACTCGAACTTCCCTAACTCGAAGTTTCTCTAACTCGAACAAAATCGAGTGGCAATACTAGGCAAATTTCAAACAATTCTACTTCCCTAACTCGAAGTCTAACCAACTCGAACTTTTTTCGTGGATAATGGTGATTCGAGCTAGGGAAGTTCGACTGTATTTCAAAACCTAATACCGATATACAGTAACCAAAAAACAAAAGTCAACATTAACCGAAACTGGTCGAACTATATAATCGTTTCTCTTTTTGATTCCCTTACTCTAAGTGAACTAAAAAGTTTATGTACAGATTTTATACATATATTCAAAGGCAAATCTATTTTATGAGGTTTTATGTTTAACCCCCTTACATTAGCATTAGCAAAGTACTATTTACATAAAACACTTCCAATTCATGAATAAGAATTGCTTTTATTGTTCAACTGAAAAAATTACAATACACACTTCAGCACATTGTAATGTATTGCAATTAGAATTGCCATTGAAACTACATACATTGTTGCTTTTAATGGGCGTCCACTGTACCCGCATAATATTTGACACATTCCCCATGTTGACGTATTATTTCAGCAATAGTGCGAATTATCGTAATTAAACAGAAATGTTTAACATAATGCTCTTCATATTTGGTAACCCGATTCTATTGAATTCAGAGTCCCCTGACGCTGTCCGTCTAGTCGAGCACTTCCGTCAATTTCAAGTTCAATGCAAAGTAAATATACAAACGTCTATCTAACGTCATTACGTAATGGGGAGTTGTGTTATTGTACACAAACTAACTAACACTTACTAACTAGACAAGCACGAGTCAGACTACGTCATTGCTGGACAGCATCACTCCGATAAGATAAGATCCCCTACGTGATATTATTACAGTTGTCAGATTGTTTTTATTACGATAATTATGTAATTTCTTACAGACTAAATTTACACAGCGCAATTTAAGGGCTCGCCTCATGCCCATAATTCGTAGATAAGATTAGCTACCTTGTTTACCAACAAGTTTAACTTTTCTAATCACAACTAATCACAAAACAGAGTCAGCACATTCCCGGTGGTCGAAACGCCCCATCATTATTTCCGGGTAGAGTGAATCACTGAATCGACGTAATTTATAATTTGTTATCATTATTGTTTTGTGACTGATAAAAAGTGATTGTTTTTATTGCAACTCTTCTAATAATATTAGATAATAAAAATTATAGATGTTTAAGTAATACGTTACACT